>ML777015.1:1112557-1135358 GCA_009831015.1 Picea engelmannii | reverse complement strand
TATTTTATTTATGTCGGCTTTAGGCCTTTAAACCTCCTAGTCTCCTATATATACCAAGGAGACATTTTCATTTTGAATCATCTTGGACTTGAACATTTAAGTGGGGTAAAAGGAGGTTTCCCCCTCGAAGAGGCTTATTATCTGAAATTATCTCTTTTTCAAGGCGTTGAGTACTTTTCCTGAGGTTTTTCTATGCTATATTGATGTTTGGTTCTTAACAAGTACCTCCAAAGATGACATCGCACAAGGGGTTTGACATAGGTCATCAATAATAGAGTAGTTTTGCATGAATCTAGCATTTTTATTTTGGGTAGAGAATTTGAGTACTCCTTTCAAAATACGAGGCGGTGGCTCTAGTTTTTCAATCTGTAAATTCGTCTCTAGAGGAGGAGGACATTCTAGACCAGGTATAGCCTATGAAGAAATATAATCTTGAGATCGAGTGGCTACATGAACTTTCTCATCAACCATATTGATACACAAATGGTCGTTGTCTTGCAATGACAGGTTTTGACTCCCACCAGCTGCATTTTCGGCATTTGAGGAGCTCGAGGCCATGTGTTGGTTATGTGGAAAAGGATTCGTCAGCACGATGAGTGGTAGAAATAATAGCCTCATAGCTTTCGTAACTTTTGGGCATAAATAAGTAAGGTGGTTGTAAGTACAAATCTTACATGGAAATTTCACCTTATGCCTTTCTTTCTTTCCCTCTCCAGCATTATTATTCATCTTCTCATTATTACCATTGTCCTTGGGTTTATTAAAATTTTTCCCACCCTTACGATTATTATTACGTCCTTCATTCTTATTCTCGCCTGGTTGTTGGTTACCTTTTGGGCTGACCGACGATTGCATAGAATGTACATCCACCGATTGGGTGGGGTTGGAGGACACAGACAAAGTTGGCCCTCCTACAAACTAGTTTAGAGACAACTCTTTCAAATGTCTTGTCACCGAGTCTATGGATTTTACATTGGCGAAGCCTAAAATGCTATAGGAATGAGGTCCAAGATTTTGTCTATGGTCATAGTTTGACCACGGTGCATCTAGAAGAATGTGGTATAACATCCCAGACTGAGCGTATATGAGATCTAACTGTTGGGATTTGAAGATCGCTTCTTCCTTAGTGGTAACCCTAGATGTAGAAACATCCTTCAAGATAGGAGGCTGCAAATTCTTGAGGAACCATTCTAAAAGAAAGTTCAAGGGTATGGAGGTATTAATAAACCTCTAATGTCTACGCCACTCCTGGATATGATCTGAGATATGAGTGGTTGTGTCCTAGCGTAAAGTCGACAAAATTTCTAGGCCAACATCGTAACGAACCGACAATTGGAAGTGGTTAAGGAATACCAATACCATATAACTAAAGGTCCCATATGCCCCCTTACATAGCTTGATATACCATTTCTCAGCAACCCCGATGAGGGTGCATTGAAATAATATTAACCGAATGGAATCGTAATTAAGGGAATTCAATGAGAACCATAGGTGAAAGGTGGTGACGTGATCACTGCGATCCTCTCCATTCTTACCTTCTAACTTCAGAATGTCTGAAGGAAGCTTGGTGGGGATGGGGGGCCATGTAGGATCATGAGACACATGGTCATTCATCAACTTAGACAAGTCTGGAAAATTAAGTGTGTCCAGAAAGGGGAGATGGGGTTGCGAAATTTGGCCCCAATATCCCTGGAAAGATTATGTTTGAGGAACCTCAGTCCATCCAAGGTTATGGTAAGCACCATGGCTTTGTCCCTCTAGGATGATTCATAAAATTTTGGTTGGAAATCATTCTAGGTGGAATGTTATGATGAGGGTTATAAAAATTTCCCCCAGCCGGATTGGATTTGGGTTGGGGGTTGCCAAAAGAGTGAAGATGACCTCCTCCGGGTGTGAATTCGGAGGATAGAGGTGGATTCGTCATGAAAAACGTGTTGGTCGGAATCGTCACTGAGGAGGTGAGGGTGTACGAAGGAACTTGAGCAAAATATTATCCACCAGGTTGGTTTCTCCACCCAGAAGAAAGAATATTAGACCCGGGGTTAAAAGAAGGAATACCTTCCATATTAGGAGTTGTTTGAGGGATTTGAGACCCACCAAATGAAAAATGAGTATAAAGAGGTGTATTGCCTCCAAGTTTTATGCTAGAATTAGGGCCAGTAGCTGGGATGGCGTTCAAAAACTATGAAGTAACATTCAACATACCATAGGCAAAAGGACTAGAGGCCATAGGGATGGATTGAATATTATACTTCAGTGACTGACCAAGAGATTGAAATGGGCTCGAGGTGAGAGATTGAGCATTCACTATAGTCCGATCCATACTAATGATAGGTACCTCTGGCACTACAACCATTGTGGTTGCCGGATTCAAAGGGGTTCTATTAACTATAGTAGGTGTAGGAGTTGAAGGGATCCCAGTGTTATGATGACTCAATTCAGTACTCATCCTTGTAGAATCACAAGTCTAAAAAGTGGAAGTGTGTGTACCACGTCTAATACCACTATGCCTTTTAGAAGGAAAAGACTCAAAATACGGTGGTAACTGTAACAAGTGATGAGACTGGCAAGGACGTTGGTCTGACTCCACGATGACTTAAGACTCTAAATACAAAAAATAAATCCTAAGGCCAACTAGTAATCAAAGAGCACACCAAAAATCAAATGGCCAATATGAACACAAATGGAGTAAAGTGGTTGAAAGTGGCCTCCCTCCCTAAATAAGGTATGTATCACCCAATATGGGCCTGAGACTCCCTACTAAATATTGGACGTATCAGAACCAGTTATAAGGGCCCTTGTGATCTTAACAACCAATCGGTCAGATCCCCCCTGAGAGGTAATCCTCCATAAAGGTTGTGTGTTGTCTGACCCTTATCTAACACAGGGTACTTGCAGAATAAGCACCTAAGTCAAGAAACTAAGAAACCAATGTATAACCAATGCACAGATGAGCAGTCGTAAGTCAGGTCCACCGTATGGGAAGGGTAGCAAATCCCAAAAACTTGAAAGTACCGCGTCTCACAGAGGTAAAGGCACTAGCAAGATCCTCAAATATGAATAGATCCCCAGATATATCTCTAACGCTAAGAAGGTATCGGAGGGATATCCCTTCAACCAACCTCAAGTGACCTCGTGATTAACTTTGGTGTGAGTGGAGCCTCCTGATATTACCAATTATACAATGGATTTGTCCACTCCCTTTGTCATACACATATGTTGATTTAATTTTCTTGGAGAAGTTTACTCACAAAATCCTATTCCAAGGCACTAAATCCTAAGCTAGTTTGTGCACCCTAGAAAATAAAATCATGACTAATGAATTTTAAATTATAGCATTACTTTTAGTGGTCGTTCTTACTCAAAAAGGTATGGTAGTGAAACTCATGATGTTATGAATCAACAAGTAAAGTAAATATGAATACAATGCAAAGTCCTAACTTCAATTTTCATTGAATGATATGCTTCTTAAAACAAATGCAATTTCCAATTTCAACACTGCAATCTTGAAGTAAAAATGAAATATTTCATTACATGCACTAAGATAATGACAAATACTCAAAAGAAAAAAATGCCAAGCAATGAAAAATGCCTAATATTTTTGTATTTTCAATATAATAAAAATTAAAATGCAGGGACTGAAAAAGAAACTTGATATATAAACTCTATTGTGTATAGAAAGAGATAACTCAAGAATAATACCAAGGAGTAGAAAACCCAACCCAATTTACAAGGACAATCAAAATGAAAAGGTGATGAGAAATACTCCACCCAAAAATTCAACCCCAGACAGGTTTCCTATCATCCCACATACACTCAACAATCACTACAGAGTTCCAAGAAGACTCAACAAACATCAAATCCCACCCAACAACCACCAAACCCAGTAAACAAGAACAAGAGGTCGATGTACGCGAATGTTTGAGGAAACAAAGAGTATGTATGCGGATTGCAGAAGGACATCATGCGTATATACATGACTGTCAATCAAAAAGTCGCGTATATTTTTAAAAAACAAAGCCAGGAAAGGGAGAAGGCTAAAAAAATTAGACCCAAAGTAAACAGAGTCTGCCAAGCAATGATATGACAAGAAATGAAAAAGGAATGAGATAAATCTAAGTATAAAAGTACTCCAAATCCTAATAAAGAAGTTCACTCCCCAGTATGGTCGCCAATTATGTTACAAGGGAAAAAATATCTATGGCTAGGGTAAACCACAATAGACGAAAATGACTGTAGAAATCAACTCTATCCAAAAATATGCTATATATAAACGAATATGCTATCGAGATAATATAAAAGGCCTACCTCATCCAGATTTTCAATGAAATCCACCATTGAGCACTTTGACCCAAAGCTATATACCTGCAACTAGTTCTCAACAACCAAGCAAGGAAAGCATATGGTGATAATATAAGACGTTAGCACATTAGATAGAATAATCCATTAATATACATAACAAATATGCCCATGGATAATAATTCAATTATTTGTGAGATATCAATTGGATCGGAAAAGAGTATTTCTATTAATACATGATCAACATAAGTGAAAATGTTACAGACTTCCGTGTCGGCATGGTTCAGAACTGAGAAACTAAGTTCCTTCTAGTTGGGGCTCCACCACTTCAATCCTCTACCAAAGACAACCTCATAGAAGATAGACAATGAGGTTCTCAATCAATAAGGGAAGAGCTTGAGGGTTGAACATTGTGTTCAGACTTAAAGGACAAAGGGATGCAAACTCAATATGAAGTAAATAATTTCTGCCGAGTAACTTTGCTCTCAAAGTTGAATTCTTTCTCCTCCTTTCCATAGCTCAAAATTGGCCCATTTTTATCCTTTAAATGGAACTGAAGCGTCGAGTCAGAACGTTTCCAGTATATGGAAGGAAAATGATCATATATCTTCTGTTGCGACATGGAAACCCAACTCCATTTTTCATTTTTTGGCACAAATCTCGATGTACGCAGGCTGTAGTGGAGCATCCTGCGTATACACATGTTGTATAGTAGGCGAGGTGCATACATGTGGAAATTTTTTTTTTTTTATCTCTGTAACTTGCAGAAAGGGATGACAAGTCTGCATAGGGAAATGGAAAAAGGACTTTTGTGCAAGATTGCATAGGATGAGGCAAATATTTCTATAATTCCTTAATTCATAATATTCTATGCAATCATAACTTATAAAAAAACTTTCCATTCAACAGTCTTGTTTAACAAAATGTTGATCCCTTCTTTCTTTTTTCTTAAAAATAAATAATAAATAATCAAAACATGCATAGCAATATCCTCGACATCTATCCCTGATAATCCATAATGCACCACAATAACAATCAACATACACTATTTACCAATCAAAAATCGGGCAAAATTAAAATATACACAAGTCTCTTTTCAAAATGTGAACAAACCTCAAAATATTCTCGATTATACACAAGTCTTCATCATATCAATCACAAAATATTGAAATGAAACAATAGTCAACCAAAAAATAAAACCCAATCCTTATCTTTGTGGGTATAACTTCCTTTTAAAACAATTGGTAGTCTGTGTTGGCATGTTTTCAGGAAGATCTTCTTTTCATTGATGGCAAGATCGGAGTATGTAGCGATGGAAAAACAAGGACAATGTAAACTCAGAAGAGGTAGTGCAGAGGTGCACGAAGAGTGCAAGAGTTTTCTTGTTTATTTGATGGAAAACAGGAAGGCAAAGAAGATCAACAGTGTAGGGATAATTTCATGGAAAGATCAGAAGCGTAAAATCCATTTCAGAGTTTTGGTTACTAGGAGACTCTTCAACACAGGAGTCCCAGAGTTACGAAATCTGGAATCCTGAAATCCTGAAAGAGGCACATCAACAAGAGTTTTACAAACTGGGAAATAACTCCATTTCAGAGTACCAGATACTAGGAGTTGAAGTGTCAAAACAATTCACCATAGGAGTCTCGGTATTGCAAAATGCGAAACGTCAAAATCCCAAAAGCAGGAGACAATTCCGGATACCGGGAGTTGAAGTGTCAAAAAACTTCACCACAGGACTCCCAGAATCGTGAAATGTGAAATGCCAAAATCCCGGAAGAAGGAGGACGATTTCAGATACCGGGAGTTTGGGATTTCAAAATCTCTTACTACAGGAGTCCTGAAGTCGCGAAACCCGAAGTCGCGAAATCACGAACTTTCAAAGACTCCATATCATAGGTTTGGATACGGGGAGTTGGAGATGTCAAGGACTCTCATGACAGGAATCCCAAAGTTGTGAAGTGAAAAAAGCCAAAAAGTTGAGTTGACTCCATTTTGGAGTTTCGCAGACCGGGAGGTGGAGTTGTCAAGAACTCTCACATCAAGAATGTCGAAATCGTGATGTGTGAAATCAAAAATATATTTAGACCGTCGAATCATCTAGGGTGTGGACTGTTGATCCGACTCCATTTCAGAGCTTCAGATATTGGAAGTTGGAAGAGTCAAGTGACGAGACTCTTCATCGCAAGAATTGTGAAAGGCCGAAATGCGAAATGACGAAATGATCGGAGCTAGTGAAACCAAGCTCCATTTTGGAGCTTTGGATACCGGGACATGGAGCATCAAGAACTCATCGCCACAGGATCGCCAAAATGCCGAAAAGAGAAATCGCGAGAGCACTATATGAATAAGAGCTCATTCACCTCTCGTAGTCACATGGTCGAAGAGTTGTAGAGAAAAACTTGAAGTGGCAAGCTCCTTTATTCAGAGTTTCAAAGATCACAACTTGGAGAGTCGATATGCCACACAATAGGATTTCCAAAATGCTGAAGTGTGAAATGGAGAAATGAACGCAAAATTCAATGAAGTCAATTCAACGGTGTAGATAAATTTGAATAAGATCGAAGGGCCACTGTTGCACTTCACAATTTAACTGCTAGAAATAAATGATGGTTTCTGCCAAAGGATGAGCTCATCTATGACAAAGAAGACAAAGAGTCTCAACTACCAGAGAATCTGAGAAATCTCTATATAACACCCAGTGATGATGGATGCATGAGGAAAACCGCCAGAGAAACTGAAGAGTTACCATGATGATCAGGCAGAGCACTCACAATGAACAGGAGATGCAAAACATAGAGATACAATGTGGCACACAGGAGATGGGATAGATGTGGAAGAGTGAAGTGAAGAAAACACCCCAATGTGGAGGAGATTGCGGCAGAGAGGATGCAAGAGCAAGGAACAGATTGCATGCAGAAGGTGAACAGAGACTATAAGAATGTTGAACAAAGAAGAAACGAGGTGTTGTTGAGTGTGATGGAGCTGTGAAGAAGGAGACAGAATGCAGCAACAGAAATGAAAAGAAGGGGAATGGTGCATTGAAGGGACATGGCACAGAGAGCATAAAAGGAAAAATAACATAAGGTGCAAGGAGGGTGCAGAAGACACTGATGCAGACAGAGCAGTGTAGTGTAGCAGAACAATGATGAGACTGATAAGCCATTGAAGAAATTTATATCACTGTAATAAGTCATAATAGAAAATATTGATATTTCAGGGTGGTAGGGAGGTGCTATGGAGGACTGTTGTCCTTAGAGACTCAAGTGGGTTCTTGAACAAAGGGAGATGTAGCTTCCATCTGGTTGCAGCCAGAGAAACCGGGATTGCAGGGTGGTGCAAGGGAGAGATGTTGTTCTCTGTTATATAGGTTGGTGCCTATGTGACTGGAAGTTAGTGCTTCCATCCAGTTGGTGCTGGAACACTTAGAGAGTGGGTGCTTCCTTCTAGTGGGTGCTAGAGAAACCAGGGAGTTGTTGCTTCCTTCTAGTTGGTTCTAGAGAAACCAGAGAGTTGGTGCTCTTAGCAAATAGCATCTTGCAAAATAGAGGTTGCAGCCTCATTATGAGTTGGTGCTCATATGTATGATAATGTAAAGAATGTAAAGATTACTTATCATATAAAGAAGAAGAGGTTTTTACCCTCTATGGGTTTCCTCAGGAAATATTTGTCTTTGTGTATCTCATATGTGTGGCTAATGCTGAAAGTGATATTACTTATTTCCTTGCAATATTGTGATTGTCATTGAGTACTTTATGAAGAGTTTAAAATAATCATAATTGTTTAATTACAGTAACAACTGATTCACCCCCCCCCTCTCAATTGGTCAACAATTGGTATCAGAGTGAGCCCCTTTTTTTTCTAAGGGTAGATCCTAGAGCTTAAACATGTCAAGCCATGAAGGAAATTCAACCAATAAGGCCCCTCTATTCAATGGAACAAACTTTGCCTTCTGGAAAGTGAGAATGAGAACCTACATAGTGGCTTTAGGAGCAGATGTCTGGGATGTGGTAGATACTGGTTATGTAAAGCCAGTTGTACTAGATAATAAAGATGAAAAGATAGAATATCTTCAATGCTAAGGGTATGAATGCTATCTTGAGTGGGCTTGCAGAAGCAGAATTCATAAAAGTTATGCACCTAGGAACTACCAAAGAAATGTGGGACAAACTCATTAGCAGTTATGAAGGTAATGAGAAGGTAAATGACGCCAAGATTCAAACCTATAGAATACAGTTTGAATAGTTGAAGATGAAGGAAGATGAAACTGTTGGAAAATACTTTCTGAGAGTAGAAGAAATGGTAAATGCAATGAAGGCACTTGGTGAAAAAATTGAGGAACCTTCTTTAGTTCAGAAAATCTTGAGATCTCTCCCAGATAGGTTCAACCCAAAGGTCTCTGTTATAGAAGAACTTAATGATCTAAAAACCTTGGAGTTTGATCAACTTATAGGAACATTGACTGCATATGAAATGAGAATAGTTAAAGATAAACCCACCTACAGAGAAGCATCATTTAAAGTAGACAAGAATGAGGATTCTGAGCTCGATGAAATTGAAGAAAAAATTGTGAAGAGACTGAAGAAGGGATCATGAAAATACAAAGGTAAACTGCCTTTCAAATGCTTCAACTGTGGTAGGATAGGTCATTTTGAAAATAAATTTCCTCACAAAGGAAAGGATCATACATGTGATCATGAGGAGAAGTACAAACACATAAATTTGTTTAAAGAGAATAACTTTAAGAAGAAAAGTATTTGTGTAAACAATGATGATGATGCTTTAGATGATGAAGACAATGACTCCTCTATTGAAGATAAACTAAATAAATGCATACTTATGGCCAAAGAGGATTATGATAATAACAACACAGGAAGTGATGCTAATGAAGAAGAATTTGTGGTTGACATGGAAGTAGAACTGATTAGTGCACTAGAAGAGATTGACAGACTAAGAATTAAGAACAAAAAGCAAAGACAATTGTTGATACAGTTCAAGAAAGACAGCAAAGAACCTGATGAAGACCTTGTCCTACTAAAAGTGGAATTAGAAGAGGCAAATAAAATTGAAGACATTCTCAAATGACAATTATCATAAAATAAGGCAAGATGTGAAGCCTTAGAACAAGAAGTAGTAAAAACTAGGAAAGATATGGAGAAGTTTCAAGCCTTGTATAATCAGAATCTATCAAGTATCAAAGCCTTAGAAGGATTAGCCACCATTCTGAATCAACAAAGGAATCCAATGATGAAAACTGGTTTGGGTTATGAAGAGTGATCAAGTAGTGGTAAGCCAAAAAATGAAGAACCCACCAAGTTTATTAAATTTACAACCAATGACAAAAACAAACCTGCAAAGACAAAGGAGCACAATCAGCCGCCCAGGACGAGTAAAGAAAAAGGTGCCAGGACTGAATCTGTAGAACAAAGAAATAATGTGCTCCCTACTGAAAGATGTCATCAACATGGAAGAAATCGATTTGCTCAAAGAAGAAAACCATCTTTCAGGTACAAAGAACTTTTCTATGGCTGTTGTTTTTGTTGTTCTAAATTTGGTCACAAAGCTGTAAATTGTTCCTTAAGACTTATACATGAGCAATTAAGATTTCAAAGGAATAAATACTTGCCACAACAAAGAATGATACAGCCAAGTAACAAACCTTCACAGATTGCAAATTGCCAAATGAAGTCTAGGGACATGCAACTAAGGAGGTCAAGAAATAATCAACAGTCAATGAGTAGACAACGTTGCAACAATAATTTTAACCTATTGAACAATGAGATTGAATGCTACATCTATCAAAACTATGGACATAAATCTGTTGACTGTCAATTAAGGAACTATGAACCAGATTTGAATTCCCCTGCTGAAAATGTCAAGGTTTGGAAGAAGAAAGAAAGTGACAAGTGTGGATTAGTGTTGTCAGCTCAAAGAAAAACAAACCCTTGGTATATAGATAGTGGATGCTCCAAACATATTATGGGAGACAAAGGTAAGTTTATATCTCTAAGTGAAAGAAAATCAGGAAATGTAACCCTTGGAAATGATGCTCCAGGTAAAATAAAGGGTAAATGGATGGTGAGTTTAAATAATGGAAAAGGAAAAGCCGAATATGTTCTACTTGTAGATGGGATGAAACATAATTTTCTCAGTGTAATTCAAATGTGTGACAGAGGATGTGAAGTGGTGTTCACATCCAATGACTGCAAGATAAATTCTTTAAACTCAGGACAAGTGGTAGCCAAAGGCATAAGGACAGAAAATAATGTATATGTGCTGAAAGAAAATAGAGAAGAATGTCATCTAAGAAAACATGATGAAATCTAGTTATGGCATAAGAGACTTGGACATATAAACTTTGACCACTTAATCAAACTCAAAAATCTAAAGGCAATAACATCAAACCAAGGAGGAGAGTTTATGTCAAGTGAATTCAAGGAATTCTATGATAAGCATGGGATCAGGAGAGAATACACCATCCCAAGAACTTCACAACAAAATGGAGTAGTTGAGAGGCAAAACAGAACAGTGCAGGAAATGGCCAGGTCAATGATGAATGAGAAGAACATTGGTCAAACCTACTGGGTAGAAGTAATACACACAATCGTTCATGTTCTTAACAAAGACCACCTTAGACCACAAAGTGACAAGACACCTTATGAATTGTGGTATGGGAGACCTACTTCAATTAAACACTTCAAAGTCTTTGGGAGTAAATGTTACATAAATAATAATGATGAGAACCTTGGAAAATATGATGATAGGTTTGATGAAGGTATCTTCTTAGGGTATGCTACAAACAACAAAGGATACAGATGCTATAATAAGAGGCTACATAAAATGGTTGACTATATTGACGTAAAAGTTGATGAGGGAATCCCAGCAAGAGAGGTGTACAGTAATGAGTCTTCTATAAAAGACACAACTAAAACTAAAGATGAACAGGTCCAAGAATCATAAACTAAAGACTTTGAATTAGATGAACACACAGATACTCAAACTGACTCAAATTAGTAGACAAATTCAAATTCCTCCTCCAGAATCACTCAAAAGAATCATCATGCAAGTCAGATAATTGGTGAAAAAGACAAAGGTGTACAAACCAGGAGAAAGCTAATCAAAAACACTGAACATTCACATATATCTTTCATATCCATGCTGGAACCCAAAAAATTTAATGAAGCTAGCAAAGATGAACTTTGGGTTAAAGCAATGAATGATGAGATTGATCAGATTGAGAAAAACAATACGTGGGAGATGGTTCATAAACCGGAAGGTAAAAATATCATTGGTTCCAAATGGATCTTTAAGAATAAGTTGAATGAGCAGGGATAAGTTGTCAGGAACAAAGCAAGACTGGTCTGTAAAGGCTATGCTCAAATATAAGGACTAGATTTTGATGAAACATTTGCGCCCATAGCAAGGTTAGAAGCTATCAGAATATTTCTTGTCTATGCTTGTCATAAAAGGTTTAAAGCTATCAAATGGATGTCAAGTCAACTTTTCTAAATGGAGATTTAAATGAAGAAGTGTATATGGAACAACCAGATGGTTTTGAACTGTCTGATAACCTTGACTTAGTATGCAAGCTGAAGAAATATTTATATGGATTAAAACAAGCTCCTTGTGCTTGGTATCATAGACTGGATATGTATCTCAAAGACAAAGGGTTCAAGAGAGGAATAGTTGACAACAATCTATATATCAAAACAAAGGGTGATGATTTGCTCATTGTGTTGGTCTATGTAGATGACATCATCTTCGGATGTAATAAGGATTCATTGGTAAAATGGTTTTCTTCTACCATGGAGTCTGAGTTTGAAATGTCTATGACAGGTGAACTGTCATTTTTTCTTAGTCTGCAAATTACTCAGAGGTATGAAGGGATGTTCATTTCTCAAGAAAAATATCTAAGAGAAATGTTGAAAAGGTTTCAAATGGAATATTCTAAACCTGTGGGAACACCTATGGTAACTGGATGCAATTAAACAAGGATGATGACTCACCTAATGTTGATCAAAGTTCATATAGGTCAATGATAGACAGCCTATTGTACATCACAACATCTCACCCAGACATAATGCATGTTGTTGGAATGGTAGGAAGATATCAGTCTGCACCTAAATAGAGTCATTTTCTAGCTGTCAAAAGGATATTCAGGCATTTTAAAGAAACAATGACTTATGGTCTGTGGTATCCTAAGAATCAGAATTTTCAATTATCAGCCTACTCAAATGTTGATTGGGCTAATTGCATGGATGAAAGGAAAAGAATGAGTGGAGGTGTGTTCTTCTTAGGAGATTCACTAGTAGCATGGTTGAGTTAAAAACAAGGTTCCATTTCTTTATCAACTACAAAGGCAGAGTACATTGTTGTTGCTACCTGTTGCACTCAGGTACTATGGATGATTCAGACACTTGCAAACTTGGAGGTAAAATACACTGCACCGATCCCAATCCATTGTGATAGCACTAGTGCCATCAGTGTGTCTAAGAATCCTGTATTCCACTCCAAGACAAAGCATATTCCCATAAAATACCATTTTATAAGAGAGAAGATCACCAATCAGGTTGTTAAGGTCCATTACATTCCAACCACAAAACAAATTGCAGACATCTTTACTAAACGCCTAGCCAAGACACCATTTGAATATCTCTTACAGAAGTTGGGTGTCATCCCATCTCACACCTAAGAGAGTCAATCTTGTTAGGGGGAGTTGTGTATTGATTGAATATCCAATACCTCCTAAAAATACTGCAACATCTCAGGAGGAGCATGTTTTCTTTGACATTGATGTCAAAGGGGAAGAAAAGGAGTGGTCCAGACCGGATGCTACAGTTAGAGGTCCAAATAGATTAGCACAGTCATTTAGGGTTTCCATCAATGCCAAAGGGGGATATTGTTGGCATGTTTTCAGGCAGATGTGCTTGTCATTGATGGCAATATCAGAGTATGCAACAATGGAAAAATAGGGACAACGTAAGATCAAAAGAGATAGTGTAGAGGTGCATGAAGAGTGCAAGAGTCTGCTTGTTTATTTGATGGAAAACAGGCAGGCAAAGAAGATCAACAATGCAGGGATAATTGCATGGAAAGATTAGAAGCGTAAGCTCCATTTCAGAGTTTTGGTTACTCGTAGATTGAGAAGTCAAGAGTTGAGACTCTTCAACACAGGAGTCCCGGAGTTGCAAAATCCGGAATCCCGAAATCCCGAAAGAGGCACATCAACAAGAGTTTTACAAACCGGGAAATAACTCCATTTCGGAGTCCCGGATACCAGGAGTTAAAGTGTCAAAACACTTCACCACAGGAGTCTTGGTATCGTGAAATGCGAAATGATGAAATCCAAAAAGCAGGAGACAGTTCCAAATATTGGGATTTGGAGTGTCAAAACACTTCACCACAGGAGTCCCAGAATCACGAAATGCGAAACGTCGAAATCCCAGAAGAAGGAGGACAATTTCAGATAACATGAGTTGGGGATGTCAAGACCTCTTACTACAGGAGTCCCAAAGTCACGAAACCTGAAGTCGCGAAATGAAAAATCGTGAAATGTCAAAGACTCCATACCGGAGGTTCGGATACTAGGAGTTGGAGATGTCAAGGACTCTCACGATAGGAATCTCAAAGTTGTGAAGTGAGAAAATATGAAAAGTTGAGCTGAATCTATTTCAGAGTTTTGCAGACCGGGAGGTGGAGTTGTCAAGAACTCTCACATCAATAATGTCGAAATCGTGATGTGTGAAATCACAAAGAGATCTGGATCGTTGAATCATCTAGGGTGTGGACTGTTGATCCGACTCCATTTCGGAGCTTTGGATACTAGAAGTTGGAAGAGTCAAGTGACGAGACTCTTCATCGCAAGAATCACGAAAGGATGAAATGCAAAATGTCAAAATGATCGGAGCCAGTGTAACCAAGCTCCATTTCGGAGCTTCAGATACCGAGACATGGAGCATCAAGAACTCATCACCACAGGAACACAAAAATGTCGAAAAGTGAAATCACGAGAGCACTATATGAATAAGCGCTCGGTCACCTCTTGTTGTCACATGGTTGAAAAGAAGTAGAGAAAAACTTGAAGCAGCAAGCTCCTTCTTTTGGAGTTTCAAAGATCGAGACTTGGAGAGTCGAGATTCCACACAACAGGATTGTCGAAATGCCGAAGTGTGAAATGGAAAAATGAATGCAAGATTCAATGAAGTCAATTCAATGGTGAAGATGAATTTGAATAAGATTAGAGGGCCACTGTTGCACTTCACAGTGTAACTGCTAGAAAGAAATGATGGTTTCTGCCAGAGGATGAGCTCATCTATGACAGAAAAGATGAAGAGTCTTAACTTCCAGAGAATCTAAGGAATATCGATATAACACCCAGTAATGATGGATGCATGGGGAAAACCACCAGAGAAACTGAAGAATTACCATGATGATCAGATAAAGAACTCACAATGAGCAGGAGATGCAGAACAAAGAGATACAACGTGGCACACAGGAGATGGGATATATGTGGAAGAGTGAAGTGAAGAAAACACCTTGATGTGGAGGATATTGTGGGGGAGAGGATGCAAGAGCAAGGACCAGATTACATGCAGAAGGTGCACAGAGACTATAAGAATGCTAAACAAAGAAGAAATGGGGTGTTGTTGAGTTTGTTGGAGCTGTGAAGAAGGATGCAGAATGCAGCAACAAAAATGCACAGAAGAGGAATGGTGCATTGAAGGGACATGGCACAGAGAGCATAAAAAGAAAAATAATAGAAGGTGCAAGGAGGGTGCAGAAGAAACTGATGCAGACAGAGTAGTGTAGTGTAGAAGAACCGTGATGAGACCGGTAAGCCATTGAAGAACTTTATATCACTGTAATAAGTCATAATAGAAAAGATTTATATTTCAGGGTGGTAGGGAGGTGCTAGGGAGGACTGTTGTCCTCAGAGGTTCAAGTGGGTGCTTGAACAAAGGGATTTGTAGCTTCCATCTAGTTGCAGCCAAAGAAACCGGGGTGGCAGGGTGGTGCAAGGGAGAACTATTGTTCTCTGTTATACAGGTTGGTGCCTGTGTGACTGGAAGTTGGTGCTTCCATCCAGTTGGTGCTGGAACACTTAGGGAGTGGGTGATTCGTTCTAGTGGGTTCTAGAGAAACCAGGGAGTTGTTGCTTCCTTCTAGTTGGTGCTAGAGAAACTAGAGAGTTGGTGCTCTCTGCATGTAGCATCTTGCAAAACAGAGGTTGCAGCTTCATTATGAGTTGGTGCTCATATGTATGATAATGTAAAGAATGTAAAGATTACTTATCATATAAAGAAGAAAAGGTTTTTACCCTCTATGGGTTTCCTTAGGAAATATTTGTCTTTGTGTATCTCATATGTGTGACTGATGTTGAAAGTGCTATTACTTATTTCCCTGCATTATTTTGATTGTCATTGAGTACTTTCTGAAGAGTTTAAAATAAGCATAATTGTTTAAGCACGGTAACAACTGATTCACCCCCCCCCCCTCTCAGTTGGTCAATAGTCTGTACGATGATTCCAATATAATATATGAAGAAAAAAGAACCAAACTACACACAGGCTTGTTTTAAACTTGCCAGAACACTAATCGGGCTTAGTAAAATTCAGACAGGTGTTTTCATATAAAATCAATACCACACTGGATAAAACACAATGAGAGAAACCATAACAAATAGGAATATTGTCCTCAACTATATGCAACTTCCCGTTTCATTCTTATTCAAACAATTTTGGCATACAAGGACAAGACAGAGACTCGACGAGAGAGAATGTGTCTTAAAGACTTCCATAATAATTTACTTAATTGATAACCGATACTTGACAACCCCAAAAAGTGTGTGAGGAGAGCAAAGAAAATTTGGAGTCTAAATCGGGCTCTGTCAAAATCAAATGCAGGGAGGCACCAAGAGCTTGTTCATATTTTAAAGAAAAACACAAAGAGATGACAGTCTTCCAAGACTTATATCAACCACAAGAAAAAATGCATTTCGAGCAAGACACAACAGTGAGCCATACAATATTTACTTATCACTCCAAGTCTCAGCAACAAAACCAATATTTAACACCCAAGGAGAGAAAATACAGGCATAGTAAAATAACCCAGTGCACACAGGTGCATCTAACTTGAAGAGAAGAGATGAGGGTTAACATAATAGTGACAGTTATACAAAAAAACATAGAGATATAACATCTTTTTCCAACCCTTAAGAACCGAATAACTTGACAAAAACAACAGTGAGGACACATATGTCCTTTTGACAAAACACCAAGATACAACTTGTATCAATCCACAACCACACAAGCCTATATTAACATTAGGGGCCAAGAAAGACTAGATATTTGGGATGCTTCCACTAAAAAGATAGTAAGAGTGGAAATCAACCACCACTCGGGGTTTGAATAAAAGAACACAACAATTGTTGGTAATTTATTTGGGACTGGGTGAGGGTTACTACAACGACTAAGAGGAAATGAATTAATGCACAGTGATACACAGAACAAAAACCTCAATCAATAACTCAATGCCATATCGCGCCACTGTTACTATTATTCCATAGAGACTCATCATAAAATCCATATTGATTAAGAAACCACCCATGCACAACTTAATAATACCCATTCCTTTTCTTAAAATTTTAAAAATTTTACAATCATCAAAGAGATCCATAACACCACATTTACACACATTCGAAATTCTCAAGAACACACAGAATCCAAGCATCAATGAGCCATAATTTGTTTCATACAATAGAGAATACATCATGTATGGAGAGAAAAGAATCATACCTATGGAAAAAATGCTTAAATGGAGAGTTGGCTAAGATTTCTCTTCCAAGATCTTGAAAATGCGAAGCTTCAAAACCAACAGAGTGAAATTGCAACAATGGAGAAATGCTAGGGTGACGGGCAATAGGGAAAGTATGGAGTGACGTGTAGTAAATACATGTCGCTTCCATCACCTGGAACCATTCAATTCAAAGTACGATACATCCTAATAAGAATCACATTGACTAATAATCAAGACATATAACCAATGCATATTCAATGATAAACCATCCTCAGATTTGAGGCGATATCCATTGCACAGTGCACCACCCAATATAGTTTACACATTAACAGTTGGCCCTTGACCATGTTTTGGGAGATTTTTGGTCATGTTGGCCTATTTTGGAACTTCGACAACCTATCTAAGGAGGAGTGCAAGATGAAGCAGAGATCATGGGATCTCGGCCCCTTTTTGGGTCCTTTTTGGGTTTTTGGTAATATGTAATGGGAATGGGAGGTCGGCCCATGGGTTTACCCATGTTTAGGTCAATTTTGTAATATATAAATAGATGATTAGGAAATATAGAAGAAGTGGTGCATCTATGTGATGTGAATGTAAGCTAAGTGCAAGTAGAGTCTGTAAGTGCTTTGTGCATGATCTTAACGAGACTTGCAGAGCTAAGTGCAGGTCCTTGTAGCATGTTGTGGGAGGCTTAGTGTTGTAACACAAGGAAGAAGGATCTAGCAAGATACACAAATCTTATGTCCTATGTGGAGTAGGGTTTGGAGGCTTTGTGCTTGTAACCGATTGACTGAAGACAATAAAGAAGAAGATTTGGTGGACGTATCCCTAGGGTGGGGGTGAACCACGTAAATACTATGTTATGTTGCTTCGTGCTTTGTCTTGATGTGTTCACTTGTTATTCGCTAAGTGATTTGATGTATTTAGATAGATATAATTATGATTTGTGCTTATTATATGTGAGAACATTAGATATGATCTATATGGCTATGATTAGTGCTTGATCTACTCGATCTGATCTATTTAATTATGATAAGTGCTTAAATACATTAGACTAGTGTGGATGTTGTGAAGCCTTGTTTTATCAACGAAGTGGATATTAATTGGATATTGAGGAACTGACAGTGCTAAGTGTCTTATTAAGTATTATAATCACATATCTCTATCCCAGCTAAGGTTGCAGACACCTGAGTCTTTCAACCACCCCTACCTCTACCTCGGATGAGACTTCATATGATTTTTAGGTGTTGTTGAAAGGGTCGGTAGTTAGGGATTTGTTGGTGCGTTGTTGGTGCATTGAACCCTGGGTCTACCCCTATGCCAACAAATGGTTCTGTTGCCGAGACCTAAAGTTGTGATTGCTGGGAACTGAGAAAGAAGAAGCTATGTGCAAATATTCGACCTGAGTTTGTGAAAGATCTATGCGTAGATATGTGCCCTAGTACACAGTAATCTACTTGGTTTACAAGCTCTATACTAAAAGAAAGAAGCTTGATCTGGAGAAAAAAAGTCATATCTGAAGGGAAAAAGCAAGATCTGAAAGCTCCATGCTCTAAGAAAGGTAAAAGTGAGAATTCTTGATTAAAAGAGGTAATATCTAAAAGATCTGTGCTCTAAGAAAGGTAAGAATACTAAAACGTTTTGAATCTGAAATCTTTGTGCTCTGTTGAAGTAAGATAGGTGGAATTGTTTTTTGTTTCTAGAGTATGGATCTAGGTATGTTTGATAGGTTCTGTCCTAGATTGAAACCTAGGGCACTAATAGATGAAATAAGGCTTGATATGAGTAGATATGATAAGAATAGTGAAAGATATGTTATACCTATGCATAGAAAGAATGTTTGGACTAACAAATGGATGGAGGATCCTAGAAATAAATTGTTGCAGGTTAGATCCTATGATCATAGCACGCAGTACAGGAGAAGTTGGGGATCATTTAAAATAAAGAGAGGATTAACCCTCTGTTATAGTTGCATAAGACCGGGACATCTTGCTAAGGAATGCCCTAGGAAAATACCTAGTTGTCCTTGTTGTAAAGCTATGGACCATGAAGTGTTGGATTTCCCTACAATGATTGTTAAGATGGAAGAAATGAATCTGAATAAAGAAACCCCTAAGGCAGATCCAAAAATGGAAGAACCCTAGAATGAATCAGAGAAAGTATTGCTGCAAATAAATGAAACCCTGAATGACCATCAACATGTTATCTTATCAAATATCTTCAAGGAAAAAGAATGCATTGAAGCAATAATAGGAGACTTCGACATTGACTGTGTTCTGGATGAGGAAGCACAGGTGAATATCATGAAAAAAAGAACTTGGGAAGCTATAGGGAGGCCTGCTATGATCCATTCATTAGGAGGAATATGACTATTTAGAGGAAAGTTTATAAACCTATGTGGGAAGCTCTCTCACATACCTATGAATTCTAATGGAATTTCGATAGAATAATATTTTGAGATTATTAAATTTTTTGAGGACAATGCCCCATTTACCATGTTACTAGGAAAACCTTGGATTGATAGAGATCAATCCATACGAAAGAAAGAAGAAGAAGTTTTGGAGTAGAAGAAACAAGAGTTAAAATATTTCATGACCACACTTGATTAAAGAATAGGAGAGAAGATCAAAGCTATTTAACACTAGAAACCTAGATGTCGAAGCTGAGAGAACACTAGAGGATCCACATAAGACTAAAGTACTTACCCCAAACAAAGGTGAAGTATTATCCAGGAACCCTAGGGAAGAATATCAACAACGCGAAGTGACTATGACCAAAGAAGATAAGAATCAGAATGGAAAAAGGAATACCGAGACGAAGCTCACTGGAAAAAAGGCTATAAAGTTAAGTAAGAAGAGATATAAGATTGAAAAGTTGCAGAAGGTTCCAGAGGGAACTTTGCAGAAAGAAAAAATGAAAAATTGGAGCTTCGCCAGGATATAAGAATAGCGACACATGGAATTTTTCCATGCCAAAGCAATATAGTCGTTGGGGACATTATAACCATTCGATCGACGCTTTGAATGGGAAGAAAGGTAATTATGGTTCGTCATCAAATCGTTGGACCACACCATAATGGACCGAACAAGAGTTCATGGAGGCCAATACCCATTGCAAGTGTACCATTGTCAAGTTCCCTATTTATCCCGCCACGTTGCACACCGAGAACACTTTTGATAATTGGGAATTCAAGCCCGCAGACTAAGCCGAGTTTATATAGTGGTCATCGCACTCTTTCTCTCTATCTCAATTGTTAAGAACCAAATATCAATATAACATAGAAAAACCTTAGAAAAAGTACTCAACTCCTTGAAAATAGATAATTTCAGATAATAAGCCTCTTCAAGGGGGCAACCTCCTTTTACCCCACTTAAAAGATCAAGTACAAGATGATTCCAAATGAAAATGTCTCCTTGGTATATATAGGATACTAGGAGGTATAATTACAACTAATGGAATAAAGTCAACATAAATAAAATAACATTACTAATGTAATATGCCCCAATTAAGGAGTAGTGAGCCAATATTAGGGCTTAACATGCCCCTCCCCTTGAGACAAGTGTTGTCCGCAATGCTTCAGTAACTCTGGATGCTTCTATATAAAAGACTCATCTTCCCAAGTGGAATCTTCAGCCGGTAGTTTCCTCCATTTAATGAGATACTCTGAAATGGATCTATTCCTTAGCTGGCGAATTCTTGTGTCAGTGATGGCTTCAGGCTCCAATATGATTTTTCCTTCTTCGTCAAGTTCTGGAAATATAGTTTGAACTGAGATCTTGTTGCCTATAACCTTCTTTAAGCATGAAACATGGAAAACTGGGTGTACTCATGAAGATGCAGGCAACTCTAATTTGTATGCCATAGTACCAATCTTTTGCAACACCTTATAAGGGCCATAGTACTTTGGTGATAATTTATTATCCTTCTTGTCTTTCTTGAGGGACATCTTTTTCTATGGTTGTAGTCTTAAAAGCACCCAATCCCCTACTTCAAAACTTATTTCACTATGATGTTGATATGTTTTTTGTTTCATGCAATTATGTGCCATGGTCAGGTTGTCCTTTAAGATTTGGAGAACTTGTTGTTGATTCTCGATGTGATCTTCCACTGCTTAAACCTTAGCTTTTTCTTTTAGAGAAAAAGTGATGGAAGGAGGGTGGTATCCATAAAGTGACATAAATGGTGTCATTTTTGTTGTAGTATGAAAGGAAGTGTTATACCACCATTCTTCCAAGGGTAACCATTTGAACCATTGTGTTTTTTTATCTGAGACAAAGCAACGAAGGTAGCCTTCCAGACATTTGTTCACTATCTCGGTTTGTCCATCAGATTGAGGATGGTAGGATGAGATATGAGCCAATTGAGTACCCAAACAAGAAAATAATTATGTCCAAAAATGTCTAGTGAATATGGGATCTCTGTCACTTACAATAATATTTGGGATGCCATGTAGATTTTGAACTGTCTCCATGAACGCAGTGGAAATTGTACTAGATTTGAAGGGATGAGAGAGTGCACAAAAGTGTGCGTACTTGGTAAGTCTATCAACAATCACCACGATGACACTCTTTCCTTCAAACTTCAGTAACCCTGTGATGAAATCCATGGAAACCTCCTCCCAACGGTGACTTGGGATGGATAATGGTTGTAAAAGACGTGGGGTCTTAATTGTTTCCACCTTATTTTGTTGGAAAACCAAACATTTTGCCACAAACCTTTGAACATCATGTTTAATACCATCCCCAAAAAAATCCTTCTTGACTCTATGGTAGGTTTTCAAAAATCCTGAGTGCCCTCCTACTGGAGAGGTGTGCAATTCCAATAGCACCTTTTGTTTGAGTTGGGAACTCTTACATAAATATAAGCGATCTTTGTACCATAGTGAATCATTTTTCCATGTAAATGTATCTGATCCACTAGAATCTTGTTGCAACCTTTGAATGACAGTCCACACTTTTTCTTCATTCTTCCATTCATCCCTTGCTTCTATTATCCAATCGGTTTGGATGATCGAGATAGCATAGAGAAAGGCTTCAACATATGTTTCCTTTCTTGAGAGTGCATGTGCCACAACATTTTTCTTCCCCTTTTTATAGATGATTTCAAAATCATAACCCAATATCTTGGTTACCCATTTTTGTTGTTCTTCTGAAGATAGTCTTTGTTCCAAGAAGTATTTAAGACTATCATGATCTGTTTTGACCTTGAAGTGCCTACCTAATAGGTAAGGATGCCATTTCTTCAATGCATGTAGTATTTCCATCATTTCCTTCTCATAAATGGGTTTGTGTAAGTCCTTTCCCTTGAGTGGTCAACTTTCAAAATCCAGGGGCCTTCCTTCTTGCATTAGGACAACAACAATTCCATTTCCTGAGGAATCACATTCCACAATAAAGGTTTTTGTGAAGTCTGGAGTGGTCAAGACAAGAGATTTGCACATCACCTCTTTAAGTTGTTCAAAAGCTTTAGTTGCCTCTAGAGTCCATGAAAATGCATCCTTCTTAGTTAGTGTCATTAAAGGTGTTGTTATTCTTCCATAATTTTGAACAAACTTGCGGTAGTAACCTGTCAAACCCAAAAATCCTCTAAGATTCTTCAATGTTTTGGGAATCGGCCAGTCCATCATGTTATTAATCTTGTTAGGGTCTACCTTGACACCTTCATGAGATACAATATGACCCAAATACTCTACCTCCTTTACTCCAAA
>ML777015.1:1086835-1111719 GCA_009831015.1 Picea engelmannii | reverse complement strand
TTCTAGTAGCCATAGCCATATTTTTACTTTCAACATTTCTTGCCACCTTAAATGCATTCTCCAATGATTTGGGTTCCCAAAGGTGAACCTCATGTTGAATGTTATCCTTTAAATTTCCTATGAATACATCAATCAAGTGCTCACCAGAAATATCGGTTACCTTTATATTCAATCTTTGGAAGTTCTCAATGTGCTCAGTAACTGAACCCTTTTTCTTGAGATTTATTAATTGGCTAAAGAAGGTATCCTCATAGTGTGCTATCATTTCTTCTGTGAAAATTGTCCAAGTGACGAGTGGTTTGCGAGAACAAAGCCATAGATACCATACAAATTGATTACGTTCTAAATATAAAGAAGCAATTCGTACCTTTTGTGTATGTGGCACATTATGTAGATCAAAGAATTGCTCCATCTGAAGTATCCATGTGATTGGGTCCTTGCCATCAAACTTCCTCATATCGATCTTAAGAACGTGGTTGGTCTTCAACCCAAAGTTGGAGTTTCTCCATTCATGATTCACCTTCCTTGAATTTCATGGGATGCATTTTCACTTTTAGGTGTCTTCTCTGTTACGAAATTTTTCAATACTTCCATAATCTCTTCTTTTAAACCATCCATCTTTGTCTCCGACTTAGCTTCCATCTCTTGTAGTTCATATTTTGTTAATATCTTCTTTTGTAAATCATTTGTGTCCCTACGCATTTCTTCACCTTCATCAAGAGTGCAAGTAGGATTGTTTGGAGGCTTATTTGGTGTAGAAGTTCCATTTTTGGGTGGCATGTTGGCCAAGTATCACTTTTGAACCTTGATTTTGAGGTGGTTCTGCTAGACAATATTTATTCTGTTGTATCTCCCTAGTTTCAGCCCTTCTGGGTATGAAACTTTCTTTTATGTAGTTATCTGATATTTCTTATCTGCAATTCCATAGGTCTTATCAAAATTGAATGTGCCGAGTGGAATTTACGGTAACTTCCCCACAACTTGCTGATTTTTGGCCTTTCTAGGAGATCTCACTTGTATAGCATTCCCCGCACAAAATAATTGATATAAAATTTTGAAACTCGTACCAGCAATACTAAATATTATCCACAATCCAATGAAATCAGTCCCACTCAATTTGGATACTCTAGGAAGAAGTTATGATTGTTTTACCTAGAACACCTTCTTGAGACTAGTCAATAGGACTAGTCAGATACCCTATCTTCCACAGGGTGTATATACAAATTTAAGATTACCCAGAAGCATAAATTTTTACCATTGATACCTTACTAATTTTTGAGAATAGAATCTGAATTTCAGGGTTTGAAACATTACAGAAAATTGTTTATGGAAAAAATTCCACAATGACTCAGTTCAGGATGATTCCCGAACCCTATGTTGTGCAGGCTGTATCTATGAAATTGTAAGGCCTCATTAGTTGAAATTTTAACCCAATGTACCTTGATCTGTCTAATAAACACCCTCCAAGCCCTTCCTTCTGAAACTTTGTGAAAACAAATTTATAGCAAAAATTCCAAGGTGTCGCAGATGTAGTAGCAAAACCCCCAAGACCTTGAGCTCTGATACCATATGTTAAGAACCAAATATCAATATAGCATAGAAAAACCTCAGAAAAAGTACTCAACGCCTTGAAAAGGAGATAATTTTAGATAATAATCCTCTTCGAGGGGGCAACCTCCTTTTACCCCACTTAAAAGTTCAAGTACAAGATGATTCCAAATGAAAATGTCTCCTTGGTATATATAGGAGAGTAGGAGGTATAATAAAAACTAATGGAAAAAAGATGACATAAATAAAATAACATTATTGATGTGATATGCCCCAATTAAGGGGTAATGAGCCAATATTAGGGCTTAACGTGAATACTATGTCTAAGTTGTTCCCCGAACTCATGATTATTCATCCCGAGTGCGTATGTCGATAGAATTGAGAGGCACAGAGAAAGATGTTGAAGAAGTTTTGATCGACTTAATGAATGAGAAAGTCATGTCGATGTCTGACAGTATTCAGGCTTCATCCACAAGAATAGTGCAAGTGTCTCTGTCCACTGCTTGAGCCAGACCATCTCATCCAGCCGATGAAAAGTGAACTAAGCACATAGATGATATCGCGAATGCTAAGTTGATTCCAAGCATATTGCCCACCTATGTACCACCTATGAGCGGTGCAATCAATCAAGATAGTGTGCCTAGAGAATTTGAGTATGCTTTGGTCACCGCGTACCTCCCGAAGGGGATACGTCTAGTTCGTGCAGATCAAGGAAAGATTGCAGCATTGAAGTTTAGTGACTTCAAGCTCGGCGACAGGAAGGTCTACAACATGCTCACCCCATATAAATACCTGACCGTAACAAAGGGAAAGAATTCGAAGATAGTTCCTCAGTCATGGACTATGAACCTCACATAGTCCACACTGCTCAACGTCATGAATATTCCTCACTTCAGAAGGCACTGAGAAGTGAATGCATACGTCAAGATGTTTCTGTCCTATTACCATGGAGGATAATTGTGGTTAAACTACCATATCACAGTGGATCTGACATTTATCAATCGAATCATAGGGATGAGTATGCAAGGCCCTGACCCACAAGATTTCTATCCTATAAAAACAATGGATCGCGCTCTAGCTCAAAGGATCAAGGACACCTACGAAGATTTCGATAAGGGCACGCGAGGCTACAAGGTAGCCTCTATCCAGAGTGGCGCAATGCGCCTAGCCTATCAATTGATCGCAAGAAATTTAGTACGCAAGAACCGACCCATCCAAGTGACTGGATTTGTAGTCGACCTCACAGGGAAGTGTGCGGAGGGTCTACAAATGAATTGGGAAAAGTACCTCGTGAACCGGTTGGAACTGGACTGCAACGAAGTGCAAGAAAAAGGATATGAGTTCCACTTCAGATGAATTCTAATCCTAACCACTTTCATCACATGGGAGATGTCGGAAGGTGCGACCTTCCCGGACATTGAGCCCTTTAAACCTCTAACCGCAACGTTCAGTACACTGTGGTATTCCAGTGACATGAACAAGCATTGGCAATCAAATTTCGTATTCCACACATATTACAACCAGTTCAAGAAAACCATCTAGTCCAAGCCTCGTATCATGCCAAATAATCTCCACAGGTTTCATCATTCAATGAAATTCAACATGGACCACCATTTCATTTATATTACAATGCACGCTAACTAGCACAAGAAACAACTTCAATCTTACTACAAGCTAACAGATGAGGACTTAGAAGAAATCACCAAGGACTGGTCGAAGGACCTCCTCATTCTAGTAGACCCTATGGAGATATCCGATATAGACAGTCCAGAAACTACACAGGATACACCCGGACCTAGCAGGACGAATAAAACTAAAGAGATTCAGGATTTAGATAGTGCATCCATGAAGACTGCTTCCATCTCAACAAAGCAAGGAGGAGATGGTGGAGAGATATATGGCACAGAAGTTGAATAGAGGAAAGTAAAGGTTACACTGACTAGAGACGAGGAGGATCCCTTGAAGAAAATGAATGTTTCCCCCCTGAAGCCTTCTTCCTGGAAGAAATCGAGAGCATATATGACCAAAATGCAGACTACTCCCACCTCAGATGACTTCGATTTCATCGTAGCAGCATTGAACAATTCTCACTAGAGATAATAGAGAATCAAGAGGCTCAACAGGAGTATATATACAATCAAATTCAAGTTGAACCTCAAGGGGTGCAGTAGGCACTTCAGTCCAGCCGCGCAACCTCCACTGCACCTCTGCCATTGGAAACAACAAAACTGGGAGATGAGTCAACTTAACTCCACCGAATCGTTGACACAGTTGAATCTCACCTTCGACGATCAAAGGAGGAAAAAACGCAAGCCACCCAGGATTTAGTACAAGTACAAGAATACCTTCTAGAGAAACGTAGTACTGCAAAATGGGAAAAGATTTCTCTCCAATCAAAGTGGGATGAAGAAAACTTCCAGCTGCAGAAAGAAAAGCAACAGTTGCTCACGGAGAAACTCAAAGTAAAGGAAAGGGTCAACAAAGCACTTCTCTCTGTGACAGGAAGTAAACACCAAAGAGAGAGTCCCATAGCAAGTGGCACAACTTGAAGAAGTGATTCAACAACTACAACAATGTAGAGAATATTTGGAGCTACACGTAGTGCCCGAGACCTCACAAGATGTAAGAGATCAAAGGGAAGCAACTGCCCGCAACGTAGTTGAGAGACTGAAATCTCTTTCCCTGGAGTGCAAGAAGCTGAGTAACCATAGAGCTCAAACATATTCGAATATTGCTGAGAATACAAAATTGCAGGCACTAGATTCGTAGCTCCAGGAAGCGAAGCAACACACAGACACACTATAGGTGCAGTTGAATGCCCTATTAGTTGTAGACAGAATGAAGAGATCTCAAGAGCAATGCACCACCCAGCAGAATATTTATACGATCTAGAGAAAAGTTATGGAAGTAACTCAATGGCTCCAACCTATGCAAGATAAGGCATGTCGATTGTTTACAGAGGTTGAAAGCCGAGGAGCAGAGCTAGAACATGTTTCCACCACATCAAAACAATGCCTAGAAGGGCTAGTGAATGATGTGGTGATCTAGGAATTTATTGATCAAGAGACCATAGCAAAATAGCAAGCCAAAGTAGCTCGATCCAATCTTGAGGCATTGAAAGCAGAACTGACTAGACCAAAGTGACTCGGGACAAGTCACAAGTGAGTGTTGGGGGCCTGTTGGCCTTTGACCACATTTTGGGAGATTCTTGGTCATGTTGACCTATTTTGGGACTTTGAAAGCCTGTCAAAGGAGGAGCACAAGATGAAGTAGATATCATGGGATCTCGGCCCTCTTTTGGGTCCTTTTTTGGTTTTTGGGAATATGTAACAGGAATGGGAGGTCGGCCCATGGGTTTACCCATGTTTAGGCCTATTTTGTAATATATAAATAGATGCTTAGGCAAGATAGAAGAAGTGGTGCATATATGTGATGTGAATGTAAGCTAAGTGCAAGTAGAGTCTGTAAGTGCTTTATGCGTGACCGTAAAGAGACTTGCAGAGATAAGTGCAAGTCCTTGTAGCAGATTTTGGAAGGATTAGTGCTATAACACAAGGAATAAGGATCTAGTGATCTGCACATATATTTTTTCCTGTGCGGAGTAGGGTTTGGAGGCTCTGTTCTTGTAACCGATTGAATGAAGACAATAAAGAAGAAGAGTTGGTGGACGTAGCCCCAGGATGGGGATGAACCACGTAAATACTATGTTATGCTACTTTGTTATTTATCTTGATGTGTTCACATGTTATTTGCTAAGTGGTTTGATGTATTTAGATAGATCTAGTTATGATTTGTTCTTATTATATGTGAGAAATTTAGATCTGATCTATATGTTTATGCTTAGTTCTTTATCTGCTCGATCTGATCTATTTAATTATGCTAAGTGATTAAATACATTAGATTAGTGTGGATGTTGCAGAGCCTTGTTTTATCTTTGAAGTGGATATTAATTGCATAGTGAGGAACTGACGGTGCTAAGTGCCTTATTAAGTATTATAATCATAGATTTGTATCCCAGCTAAGTTTGCAGACACATGAGTATTGCAACCACCCCTGCCTCTACCCCGGGTGAGACTTCATCGTCTTCGCAGGTGTTTCTGAAAGGGCCGGTAGTTAACGCTTTGTTGGTGCATTGTTGTAGCGTTGAACCCTAGGTCTACTCATCTGCCAACATTAACCCTTTCCATAACTCCACGCAATAATCCATATTAACAATGCTATATGTGCCTCCATTTAAATATAATTAAATTTGCATAGTCCATTATCAAAACAAATAGCATAATAGTTAGAACTAACACTAGTGTCCCTTAACTCTTTCATTTGAAATTTGCATATAGTATTTTATTATAGCTCAAATACATAGTTTCTTTCCTTTTTCTATAGTTTAGAACCTTTTTATAGTTTTTTTCTTCGATTTGATCATGCTACCATTAAATTATCCCTTGCATATATGTGGCTTAGAAACAAGGTTATAACATAGAAACTGTAAATAGCATCCTCCTCATACCCATAAAATTATCCTGTGTCGCAAAAATCATTCCACAATAATGAATTATCCACCTATCATCATGCCAAATGAAACCAATACTGCATCGTAAAAAATGTAGGATTGTGTAGGAAGCATAAAAAAACAGAAGAAAAACATGTGTAATATGTCTATCCTTGCACCTCTAATATACAAGGGGGTGCAACCTACTAGTATTATATTATTAGCATACTTAAATAATAGTGCTTTAGCAATACTTTGTGGGCGGAATTCATTGTTACGATTTTAATCATCAACAAACTGGCAACTCCATAGGGAAATTTGTTTTCAAAATATTAAGAACTTAGAATGTCTGGTTTCACAAACCAAGTAACATTAGATCAAGAATATATAATTCAAAATTATTATGAAACAAGGGGAAGTGAGCAAATTTAATGGAAAAATGACAGAGAATTTGGGAATAACTCATGGAAAGTGTTAAGTATGAGGGGTTTTATCATTGTAAGAATAATCATTTAACTAAAAATTGTTCTTGACTTCAAGGAAAAAAAATTCCTGAACTTTCTCTTTTGAATCTCGAAATGGATGAAGAAAAGGAAACAAGAAGAGGGATAAAACCAACTATTTCATAAAACAACAATGGAAGAAGATAACAATTTCAATGATGACTTCAAGGGGAACATCATGACAGTTGTGTAATCTTGATTGTTATTGATTAACAATACTTTGCAGAAGCGTCGATGTGGAAAAACTAATCCAACATTTTATTTTGACATGAAATGAAGTCAAAAAGAAAAAAAAGCAAGAAATTTCATAGCATAAATGAAACAACAAAATTGAAATAAGAATAAATGAAATGACAGAAAATGAAATAGCATAAATGGAAAACTATAAATGTAAAATAAGAAATGAAAAACTACTAAAATACAGAAACATTCCAAACAACGTTAATCTCTTCACGTTGGTTACACGTAATGTTTTAAGTGGGAACCGTTAGTGATGTAGGAAAACAATCACTCTTGTAATTCCTTTAGAATGTAAGAATTTGCACCCAGGACAAAAGAAATCTTAAAAGGACCCAGCCATAATTTTTGAAACTTTGAATGCCTTCCTTTATCAGCATGAGTTGAATCACACAACAATACTTTCTCATTGTCTTTAAATTTGAAATCTTTGTCACTCTTGTTGAAATATTTTTTAACAGTCTCTTGTCTTCTCTTTATATTATCTAAGGAAAACGTCCTTTGCTCCTATAAAGACAAACGTGTATTCATTCTTTGAGAAACATCAAAAGTATTTAATTCTTTGACCTCTAGCATTAAACTTCAGGAGGAAATTTCCAGCTTAGTAGGAAGAATGGCTTCTTGACCATAAAAATATGGAAAGGAATGCAACCAGTGCTCACCTTGGTGGTAGTGTCGTAAGTGAGGAGAGTGTGTCATTGATGAGGCTTATCTTCAATGAGCCTTTTGATAATTCTAACCAGATTTTTGTTGGTAGACTCATCATACCCATTACCTTAGGGATAATAAGATGATGAATTAAAATGTTTAACCCCCAACTTAGATAAAAATTGGGTCAACATAGTAGAAAAAAAAGTGGGGCCATTGTCTACAATAATTTGCAAAGGAAGACCAAATCTGAAAAAAATATTATTTTCAAGGAAAGAAATCACCCGCTCATCCTGCAAATGTTTAAGTAGGACAACTTCAGTCCATTTTGTGAAATATTCTATGGTTTTCAAGATAAAGACTTGTCATGTTGAAGACGGAGGATTAATAGGACCAATAATGTCCAAACCCCATTTTGAAAAAGGAAAGTTCAGGAGGGAAAGTTGTAAAGGCATGGATGAAAGGCATTCTTTCCTAGAAAATTTCTAGCACTTGTCATAAAATCTCAAAAAACATAAGAATCACAAACGATTGAAGACCAGTAGTATCTTTTTTTGATAATCTTAAAAGAAGTGGTTTTAGCAGAAAAATGACCTCCTACATGAATGATAGAATTTGAACAACCATGAGTTTCTTGCAATAATTTTTGTGCTTCCTCATTGTTTACATAGGGAATCAACATACCATCAACAGATCTTCTAAACAATAAATCTCCTATAATGACATATATAGCAGATTCGAGGCATATCCTTCTTCTGTGATGAGTGTATAAGTTACCTGGACATCTTTTCTTTTGAAAATAGTAAACCAAATTTTTATACCAAGGATGTTCAAACACGGGAAGAATTTGATTATCAACGTAGAACAATGTTGATAGTGAGCTATCTTGTTCATCAATTTCTTCACTAGCTTCAACATGTTGACCTACGTGAAGAGCTAAGTCACATACCTTGATGGTGTTAAAAGTCACAATAGTTCAATCATGCTCCTAGATCTTGGCAAGACAATGTGCAAGCTTCCCTGAAAGATAAGTCTCTGAGAGAAAAAACTTGACAGTGGGTAAAGGGACTTTTACCAACGCATTCTTACCTAAGATGAAGTGGAGAAACTTTTCAACAACTTTAACGAGAATGAAATCATGCTTTTTAATAAAAGAATATTTAAACTCATCATCAAACAAGCTTCGACTCATGTAAGCCACTAGTTTTTCGTTACCTTGGTCATCACATTGCATGAGGATAGCATAAACTTCTTCCTCTATGGCATTCATATATATCATAAATTCTTTCTCAAAATCCGGCTTCGCCAAAACCGATGTGGAACTGGTTGTTTTCTTGATCCCTAGAAAAGAATTTTCGACATCATCTGTCTAAGAAAAGGAACCATCTTGCTTAAGCAGATTATGAATTAGCTTGACCATTACAAAAAAATCAGGAACAAACCTACGGACAAAGTTGATAACACCCTTGAAATCTTGAACCTCCTTCTTGGAAGTGGGAGCAGGAAGATTTAGGATAGCATCCATCCTTTCAGTATCAATTCTTATTCTTGAGTCAGAGACAATGTGTCCAAGGATATTTCCCTTGGTAACACCAAAAATATACTTAGAAGTATTTAGAGAAATTCCAAATTCCCTGCATCGCATCAAAACTCTTTTAAGATGACCAAAATCATCTGATCGATTTTTAGAATACACAGTTAAGCCATCAAGATATATCTAAATAATATTGTCGATCAAATCGTCAAAATATATCTACATAGATCTTTGAAAAGTGGAACCTAGATTAGATAAGCCAAAGTGCATACGTTCATAATCAAAAGTTCTCCAATGAGTAATAAAATTGGTTTTATATTTGTCTGCCCTTTTTACCTTGATTTGATTGTAACCAGAAAAACCGTCATGTAAGGACATCATCTATGACCTTGCAAATTGCTGCAAAATATTTTCCATATTAGGGAGAAGAAAGTGATCTTTTATACTAGACCTACTCAATGCGTGAAAATATACACATAATCTTACTTGACTAGTTTTTTTCCAAACGAGAACCAAATTGGAAACCCATTCAGAATACTTAACTGGGAAAATGATCCCAACCTTCAAGAGTTTTTCCAACTTCTTTGAATAGTGTCTTCTAGTGCAGGGTTAATGGGTCTTTGTCTTTTCCTCACTGGTTTTATGCCCTCCTTGATAGGAATGGAATGATGTATAAGAGAAGGATCAAAACCACGAATATCCTCATAAGACCAAGCAAAAACATCTTGAAATTCACCAAGCAACTTAGAAAACCTCAATTTTTCTTCATCAGAATATTGTGCACCTATTTTAACATTCTTTGGAGACTTGGGTGTTCCAATGTTCAAGGAAATAGTTTCACTGACTTTCTTTTTTGACTCCTCTTTTTTATGTTTTTCTTTGTTTCCTACATCACTCGATGAAAATGAACTTTCCATAAGAGTCAAGCCTTTAGGAATTTTGTTATCTTCCATCGATATAATTTCCTTGGGATTATAAGCTTCATTTTGAATGAAAGCATAAATGCTCTCATCACTAGGAAAGGCATGCCATGACTCTATGTTTTCAGGTATGTGTAGATGATACATAGATTGAAAGGTACAATCGTGTATTTGTGGAAGAATTTGTCGAGTAGGAGAGGCTGCAACAACATCTAACATGTCATCCATTGAGTTCAATTTCCTTTTAAAATGATTGATGTTGAAAGATAATAAGTTCGAGATAAGTTCTGAAACAATTTGGGTGTAACATTTCATTAACTTATTTCTACGAGAGTATATCTTACGCACAGGGTTTACAAAAAGTTCAGAATCCTCAAAAACTATAAGGTGAAAACAACCCAGATTATAGTCATTTTCAATGCCTAACAGTAATGCTTCACATTTAGTGACATTATTTGTGCAAACAAACTCTAACCTATATGAAAAGTTATGAATTTTACCCACATGAGAGTACAAGATAATACTGACTTTGTTTCCTTTATTGGAGCATGAACCATCGAAGTGCATATGCCACATCCCATCCTCTAAGTTGATTTGTTCCAAGTTAGTGTTGTCCTCATCCCCAAAGATGGAATACACTCCTAGGACCTCCTCGATATAATTCACATTAGGTTGTGGGACGCTTTCTATGTAAGGTGAAATTCTCCCCTCTCTTAGGACTCTGATGTTTTTACAATTCTAAGGAATGGATAAGTGTGTCCTGTCGAGTGAGAGGTATCCACCTGTCAATTATTTCCAATATCTTCCTAAGATGATCGATTAATTACGCATTGGCATATATATTACCTAAATATTAAGGGTTGTCCTTATTTCAAGATGCGTGCACAAAACCAAGGTCACGTCCTTGATTTCACCTATGGTCGTTTGTTGTAAACTATTATAAGAGAGTATGCTTATGGAATTTTCATTTGTACAAGATAAGCCTAGCTCTTCCATAATAATTTTTGAAATTAAACTTGGGCCCGAACCACCTTCAATGAGACAACAATGGGAAATATTATCCATAATCTTTACATAAATATAAAACAGGGTTTTTTTTACAGGGTGTCTAAATTTATGTACACCTACATTATTTACAAGTAAATCCTCTTCACCTACCTCTTTAGAGAGGTTGTCTACAATGGAATCTTTTCCTTCCATGAAAAGTTTTAGACGTTTCTGTTGCTCAGGGACGACAACCATGTCTAGGAGGGTATCATTTGCTTTAATGTTGGCCAACTGATTTATACTATTGTATTTGGAAGAGGGAAGAGGGGGGCTAATTCCTTGACTGTCCAGAGCCTTAGGAACCTGAATAGTAGCAGTTGGTGGAGAATAACTTGGGCTAGAAGAAGTGTGAGGAGGATCATATTTTCCTTTTGGAGCATAGGATTTATTCCTAATGTTTATGATCATGACATCCTCTAGATCTGCAAAGTCTAGGACAACAATGGTAGTTTCAGGCATCTTACAAAATATTTTGTATCTGGCACTCTTATTTACCTCAAATGTACTTTCCTCATGGTGTTCTTCGAAAAATTTACCCCAACTATGAGGCATGATAGCTTTAGTCTGAAAATTGTTTTCATTTGGATTTCTAAAAGGGGGTGCAGAGGAAAATTAATCTCTAGGGATAAGAGAGGGGACATTTCCTTTCCAATCATACACTATCATTCGGTTATTCATGTCTTGTACAAGTTGTAAGAGGGAGGACATGTATGTCTATTTAATTGAGTCTCCCCTAGGAAGACATGTTCTTTCAAATTGTTCTCCATACTCTAAACAAGTATGTAGAGAAGAACCAAGTTTATCAATGGCCTTTTCCTCAAGCCTATGATGATAGGGGGAAGTTAATGCATTATAATAATGCATGAAAGTGGCTTGGTTCTAAGAGAGAATGAGTTTAGGGATTTGGTTGTACAATTTTGTGAAATGAAAGTTGAAGGACTTGATAGTCCCACCATCCTTATAAGCGACTTTATTGTACTCATGTAATTGATCGGCTGGGATTTTGGATTTCCCATAGGTATATTTGAACCTATAGAATAAATCCTCCATAGTAGATAAAATATTAGGAGGGATATCAAAGAAATCACCCACAACCTTCCCTTCAAGGGAATTCACAAATAAGTGCATACACGTGTCATTGTCATTGGGTCCTATGTCGTGACAGGCATTAGAAAATTCCACCAAGTGTTCATTCGTAGTGACAGTGTTATTCCCTGAAAACCTAGGGATATGCTCTTTGAATTTAGGAAGTGGATGAGTAGTAGGTGCTAGGTTAAGAGGGGAGGAAACATGCCACAAAGTGGCTGTAACATCTTCTTCAAACTGAAAAATCCCATACTTTTTAATGACTTTGGCAGGGTTTGTAGTATATTGGACAGGGAATTGGTGACTATATAATATAAAAATCACTGATGAGGATGAAGATTGATATGAAGAAGCACCTTCAGTGCCACCAGATCCACCACTAAAAGCCATCTTGTGAATGATAGGTAGGGGAGAGAAAGATGAACTAGATGAATCAAACAAATTTCTCCTTCGAGCACTTTGTTGGGTTGAAAAAACAATGTTCCTTCTTCCTATTTCATCAATAGGATTAATTTAAGGTGATAAACCTCTTCTTCTCCTAGAGATACAAGGGTCTAAGGACATGAAAAAAAGATCAAAACTATAGGAAAAGGAAAGCTATGGCTCATTCCTAGGTTGTCTTTGCCTAGCTTCCCAATGTTATTGGATACTTATGTCTTGTTCAATTGTTGCCCATGAGTGATTAAGTTCAACCTAGGTATTAGTGGTATCTAAGATGGTATTAAACAAGTTTAAAGAAATGTTGGTCTGATCTTGAAGACCATGCTCAATATTGAGTTTCCTTGCAATGGGTACAATCATGAAGAAAATAAATAGTCAAGGATCAATATCATAAATATAAATATATTCAATGATAATCAAGCTTAAAATCAACCAGAGAGATATGGAAGATCTCCCTAGTATGGTTGCAAAATAATTTTTGAGGAAAATATATGAAATAATCTTACTCAAGAATTTTCAAATATTTCTTGGCTAAGGCAAGATAGACAAGAATATCACCCTATGTTTATAGCCTCAAAAATTGTTTCCTAATCCACAAGTATTAGTTACAATGTCTTAGGATGATTTTTTTAAATAGAAGATTGTTGTAAAATTCAACATTTTTATATAATTTTCTGAATATAATAGATGCAAAAGTAAATGTGGAGACAAAAGAAAAATACCAAGTCACATATTAACATAGATGAGACAGAATAACAATCACTTATTTAATTCCAAGAAATCAAAAGAATCATTTTCTTTACAAAAATCCCTGAGGGAGTTTGGACCAAAGTCAAACTTAGATATACCTAATGAAAACCATACAAAAGGACTATGACAGGATGTAAAAAGATGAACTTTAAAAGCTGAATCAACTTGCCACAGATTGTTTCCCACTCGACTCTGCATACTATCCTTTATCAGTCATGAAATTTAATTCATAAACATACAAGTCTACACATACTATCAAAGATAGATCAACACCTTTGAAAACAAGTGTCTGAATGATGTAATTCAACATTGAATCTTGTTGTGTACAATAGGACCCTGTTGTCATAAAAGAGAATTAGGCTTTTAATGAATTGAAGAATGAATGAAAATTGAACTATCTCAATAAAACTCAAGAGAAAACCTTAGTATCCTTTCTCCCTCTATTCTCCTCTTTCTCTTCCTTCTCATTTTTCTTTTATGCATCCCAAATTAGTTGAAGTAGTTCCACTACTTATTTTAGTTAAGTTAGCTAAAACTAAACTGACTTTTAGTTAGGGGAAGAATTAATATAATAATAATAATAAGGGTCTTTTAATAAATAATAACTAGTAGGTGGGACCCCTTGTGACTCCCTTTAGTTTCTTAACAAAAATAAACATAACTAGTCAATCAATCAAACACGTCCCTCCTTGTGGCTCCCATAATCATTCTCATAATTTGAAAATTAAATATCAATGATATTTTAAACCATATCCAAACATATAATATCCAAAATATCCAAAAATAGTATGTTATCCAAAACTTCAGCAGGCAACTGTTTTGAACAAATAAATAATAAAATGTACTCAAAAACCATATTTTCCACTTTGGGAGGCAATTTTCCCTTTGTTTCTTCTGTCTCCCTTTGAATTTCCTAAGTTATCCTTAGGTTGTGTATAGCCTTGAGGCTTGATATCACTGATGACATGCGAAAAATCATCTCTCAAGTGCATGTGTGATGAAACAAATTTGGATGAATCACTTGAGGGAGAGGAGGGGGAAGCAACAACTTTTCTTTTGTCATGCATGTGATGGGCTTCGATTTTGATTATTTTTCTTTTGTGGGAGGACTGTACGAGTGAGTGTGCAGGGGAAATTTGGACATTTGGGTTAACATGTGGAGGAGGAGTAGGTAGCTACAGATTTGGCCAGCCACGATGTTGGGAGACTGTTGGGTGAACAATCTCTTAACATCCTTCATTCTCGTTAAGTTCAGGTTGCAATGAAACATGAGGGGGACATGGATACCAATGACATGATGGGGTTGGAAGGGAGAATGTTTTGGACTACCCCTTGTCCAATCAAATTGAAAAACCCAACTTGGAAGAACTGGTTTAACTCTTATGGATATGCATCAAAATGTATCGAGAATCTTGGCCTTCTAGGCCCTCTATTCCAATTCCCTCTTCCCTTGTTATTTCAACCATGACTTCCTCTACTGAAGAATCTCATCCTATATGAAGCGTTTATTAGAAAATAGCTTCAATAAAAAACCATACATGACATCTCTTAATATGAAACAAAGTTTTTCTCAGCAATCACATCAGACCCATGCAATCCAATCCATAAATTCATTTAATAATTGTCAATGAGCAGGGGATGAATAAGAGTTTTGGGATATCTGAGGGGGTTGTATTGAGCGAAAAAGTAATAAAATGAAATGGAATAATAACATGAATACTACTCAACAATTCATTAAACAATCGATTATGAAACAATAACAAAATCATATCAGTTGTGATCCATCTCTTTGTTATTTCTTAATCGTTGTAATACAGAGTTTTTTCATTTAATTTTAAGAACAAAGTGTATAAAATGAATCTGGGATTGTGAGGGGATTCGTAATGAGAGAAAAAGTGAGAAAATGAAAGGGGATTTAATGGATATTGTTCATAAGACAAATTAAATAATCAATAATCATAACTCTGTATTAAAATAAATCCAAAAAGCACCAACATTCACTGTTTCTCAATTGTATAAAAAACTTCTTGTTGTTTCAATAATTAAATTTCCCAGAATTCCTTAGTTCATAACAATCTGTGCAATCATAACTTATAAAAAACCTTTCCATTCAACAATCCTCTTTAACAAAACATTGATCCCTTCTTTCTTTTTCTTTTTCTTTTTTAAAAAATAATCAAAACATGCACAACAATGTGCTTGACATCTATCCTTGATAATCCATAATGCACCACGATAACAATCAACATCCATTGTTTACCAATCAACAATCATGCCCAAATAAAATATACACAGGTATCTTTTCAAAACGTGATCAGACTTCAAAATATGCCCGATTATACACAAGTCTTCATCATATCAATCACAAAATATTGAAATGAAACAAAATTCAACCAAAACATAAACCTTGAGCCTTATATTTGTGGGTATAAATTCATTTTAAAACAATTGGTATTTTGTACGATGATTCCAATATAATATATGAAGCGAACAGAACCAAACTACACACAAGCCTCTTTTAAACTTTCCATAACCCTAATCGAGCTTAGTAAAATTCACACAGTTGTTTTCATATACAATCAAGACCATGCTGGATAAAACACAGTTAGCAAAACCATAACAAATAGGAATACAGTCCTCGACTATATGCAACCTCCCGTTTCATTCTAATCAAACAATTTTGTCATACAAGGATGAGACCGAGACTCAACGAGAGAAAATGTGTCTTAAATACTTCCATAATCATTTACTTACCTGATAACCAATACTTGACAACCCCGGAAGGTGCTTGAGGAGAGAAAAGACAAGTTGGAGTCTAAATTGGGCTCTATCAAAATCAAATGTACGGAGGCACCAAGAGCTCGTTGATCTTTTAAACAAAAACACACAGAGATGACGGTCTTCCAAGACTTATATCAACCAAAGGAAAAAATTCATTTCGAACAAGACACAACAGTGATCCATACAGTATTTACTTATCACTCCAAGTCAAAAAAAAGAAACAATAGTTAACACCTAAGGAGAGCAAAGAAAGGTAAATTAAAATAACCCAATGCACACAGGTGCGTCTAACTTGCAGAGAAGAGACAAGGGTTAACATAAAAATAATGGTTATAAAAACAAACACAGATATATAACATCTTTTTCCAACCCTTAAGAGTCGAACAACTTGAAAACAACAACAGTGAGGACACATACATCCTTTTGACAGAACGCCAAGATACAACTTGTATCAATCCACAACCACATAGGCCTATATTAACGTTAGGGGTCAAGAGAGACTATATCTTTGGGACGCTTCCAGTGAAAAGACAATAAGAGCATCCATCAACCACCACTCAGGGTTTTAAGAAAAGAACACAATGAATGTTGGCAATTTCTCTATGATTGGGTGAGGGTTACTACAAAGACTGAGAGGAAACAAGTTAATGAACAATGATACACAAAAAAAACCTTCAATCATCAACTTAGAGCCAAATCGCACCACTATTACTATTATTCCATAGAGACTCATCATAAAGTCCATACTTATCAGGAAACCACCCACACAGAACTTAATAATACCCATTCCTTTGCTTACAATTTCCAACATTTTACAGTCATCAAAGAGAGCCATAACACCACATTTACACAAAGTCAAAATTCTCAATAAGACATGGAATCCAAGCATCAATGAGCCATCATTTGGTTCATTCAACAGAGAATACATCATGGATGGAGAGAAAGTAATCATACCTGTGGGAAAAGTGCTTAAATGATAAGTTGACGGAGCTTTCTCTTCCAAGAGCCTGAAAATGCGAAGCTTCACAACCAACAAAGCCAAATTGCAACAATGGAGAAATGCTAGGGTGACAGGTGATAGGGAAAGTATGGAGTGACGTGTAGTAAATTCACATCTCTTCCATCACCTAGCCCCATTCAATTCAAAGTACAAGATATCCCAATAAGCATCACATTCAACAATAATCAAGCCATATAACCAATGCATATTTAATGCCAAACCATCGTGAGATATGAGGCGATATCTATTGCATAGTGAGCCAGCCAATATAGTTTACACATTAACCCTTGCCACAAGTCCACACAATAATACATATTAACAGTTCTATATGCGCCTCCATTTAAATTTAATGAAATTTTCATAGTCCATTCTCCAAACAAATAGCATAACAGTTAGGACTAACACTAGTATCCCTTAATCTTTCATTTGAAAATTTCATATAGTCTTTTATTATAGCTCAAATACATAGTTTCTTACCTTTTTCTATACTTTAGAACCTTTTCATAGTTTTTTTATTTGATTTGATCATGCTACCATTAAATTATCCCTTGCATATATGTGGCTTAACAACAAGGTTATAACATACAAACTATAAATAACATGCTCCTCATACCCATAAAATTGTCTTGTGTCGCAAAAATCATTCCACAATAATGCATTATCCACCTATCATTACGCCAAATGAAACCAATATTGCATCATCAAAAATGTAGGACTGTGTAGGTAGCATAAACAACAACAAAACATGTGTAATACGTCTATCCTTGTGCCTCTAGTCTACAAGGGGGTCCCACCTACTAGTATTATATTATTATCATAGTTAAATAATAACACTTTAGCAATACGTTTCGGGCGGAATTCATCGTTACGATTTTAATCGTCAACAAGGATAAGTACATGTAGGACCAAGGAAAAGGCAGAGAGTCCATGCAGAAATATTGGAAGGATAAGAAGAAGGAGAAGTCTGAACAAAGGAAGAAGGGATTCAAACCTCCCTTCAACCAAAAACAGTTTAATAAAAATCAAGACTGGTATGCTAAGGATGAATCCAAGAAAGAAGACTTCTTGGGAAAAAGGGGAATACCACCAATTCAATGTTGGGGATGCAAAGAAGATCACCTATATAAGTATTTACCTCACAGAAAGGACAAAGTGAATACCATGCACAACATCTAAGAGCCTAGAACAGTAGAAGACATGGGAAGAATTTATGCAGCCTTAGATGATCGACAAGAAGAGTACCAGTCCAATATGATCGAGGTGGAAGGTAAGATCATTAATCAGCATGTTTCTATTTTAATTGATTCAGGAGCAAGTCATTGTTACATTGATCCTAAAATAGAGGATATATTACATTTGGAGAAAAGTAAACTTGGAAAATCAAGTTTGGTTCAGCTAGCCACTGGAGCCAAAAGGAGAATCCATGATCTGGTTAGAAGTTGTTCCATAAGTCTTAATGGTATGAATAATAATTTTGATCTAAATATTATACCATTGGGGTATTATGATATTATAATTGGAATGGATTGGTTGGACAAGCATCATGTGGTCCTAGATTGTCATAGAAAGACATTTACATGTATTGATGGAGATGGAAAATAGATAATTGTGAAAGGATTTCCAAGACCCATCTCTATAAGAGATATTTCAGCCTTACAATTAAAGAGATGTTTTAGAAAAGGATGTCAATTGTATGCGGCCCATGTGGAGGATCCAGAAAATAAAAATGGACCAAGCCTTGAAAATGTTTTGGTACTACAAGAATTTGAATATGTATTCCGAGAAATACCAGGGTTTCCACCAAAAAGGGAGATATATCTCTCATTGATTTAGTGCCAGGATATTCCCCGGTGTCAAAAACACCTTACAGTATGAGCACACCAGAATTAAAATAATTACAAGTGCAGTTGGAATAATTTTTGAAGAAAGGGTACATACGTCAAAGTGTTTCACCTTGGGGAGAACCAATACTTTTTGTCCAAAAGAAAGATGGAAATTTGAGGCTGTGTATTGACTTTTGGCAGCTGAATATATCCACTATGAAGAAAAAGTACCCACTACCCAGAATTGATGACCTCTTTGATCAGCTAAGAGGGGAAAACATATTTTCAAAGATAGATTTGAGATCGGGATACCATCAGGTAAGAATCAAGGAAGAAGACATCAATAATACAACCTTTAGAACCACGTATATGCATTATGAATTTGTAGTGGTGCTATTTGGAATGTTCAATGCACTAGTTGTCTTTATGTTCTTAATGAATGACATATTCAAAGATTATTTGGATAAGTTTATCATAGTATTCATGGATGACATACTTGTCTATTCTAAGTCAGAAGAAGAGCATGAACATCGCATAAGATTGTTATTGCAAGTGTTGAGGGAACATCAATTGTATGCCAATCTTAGTAAGTGTTATTTTTATCAAGAGAACACCCATTACTTAGGGCACATTATTTTAGAATAGGGTATAACAGTAGATCCATAGAAGATTGAAGCCATTAGAGGATGACCAACACCCAAGAATGTTTCATAAGTCATATCTTTTATGGGGTTAGTTGGTTACTATAGAAGCTTTATAACACGTTTCTCTAAGATTTCTCATCCCATCACTTCTTTACAAAAGAAGAGAATTAAATTTGAATGGACATCTGAGTGTGAAGAGAAATTTAATCTCTTGAAAGAATTACTTACTAGTGCACCTGTTTTAAATATTGTTGACCCAAATGAAAGTTTTGTCGTATGTACAGATGCATGTAAGGAAGGGTTTGGTGGATTCCTCACTCACAATGGACATGTCATTGGTTATGAGTCAAAAAATATTAAAGAACATGAGAGGAACTATGCCACACATGACTTGGAACTTGCTACCATTTTTCATGCATTGAATATGTGGAGGAATTATCTCACGGGAAAGAGATTTGAATTAAGAACATAAAACAATGGTCTGAAGTATATTTTTGAATAGAGAACTTTGAATGCGAGGAAAACAATATGGGTGGAATTTTTAAGTGAATATGACTTTGAAATGAATCATAATAAAGGAAAATAAAATAAGGTTGTCGATGCACTTAGTAGAAGAGTACATCTCATGCATTCTATAACTGTCAGTATGTATCAGTCAGATTTGAAGAGAAGAATTTTAGATGTTGTTGTTACAGATCAACATTACCTACAGGTAAAGGAAATATTACAGCAAGAACATGTACAATGGAAAATGAAAGAGCATGAGATGAAGGAAGATGGATTACTTATGCATAAAAATAGAATTTGTGTTCCTAGTTTTGGAGAACTCACGAATTTGGTATTAAAATAAATGCATAATGTTCCATCTGTCGAAAATCCTGGTTGTGAGAAAACAATTTCAGCAGTAAGAACCCAATTCTTTTGACCGGGAAAGCAAAAGGATGTTGTTGATTACATTTCCAGATGTATGGAATGTCAGAGAGTGAAGGCTGAGCATAGGCATCCAACATGCTTGCTACAACCATTACCAATTCTAGAGAAGAAATGGGAAGTGGTAACCATTGATTTTATAACTAAATTTCCGAGGACAACAAGACAACATGATTCAATCATGGTAGTGGTTGATAACTTGAAAAAGGATGCTCATTTTGTTTCTGTAAAAATGACTCATACAACAAACAATATTTCATAAATTTACATGAGGGATATTTCTAGGTTGCATGGGATATCTAAGACAATTGTCTCAGACAGAAACACAAAGTTTACTTCAAATTTCTAGATGGGATTGTTCAAATTATTTGGTAGAAATATGAAATTTAGCAAAACATACCATCCCTAGTCATATGGGAAGACAGAGAGAGTCAATTGAGTAATTGAAGACATGTTGAGAATGTATGTGATGGATAATACATCTAAGTGGGAAGATTACTTGCACTTGGTTGAGTTTTCCTATAAAAATGGGTATCAAGCTTCATTGAATATGATCCCATTTGAAGCTTTGTATGGTAGGAAATGCAATGCTATAGATATTTGGGACAACCCAACATATAGAGTGGTACTTGGGCCAAAATTTCTCAAGGATATGGAAGACCAGATGGTTAGAATTAAGCAAAATTTAAAGGAATCTCAAGATAAATAGAAAATTTATGCAAATCAGAACATGACAGCTAGATAATTTAAGGTAGGGGAGGATGTGGTTTTAAAAGTGAAGCCCAAGAAGATCTCTTTAAATTTGGGTAGTTGTACAAATCTAGCAGCGAGATTATGTGGTTCATTTGAGATATTGGACATAGTAAAGCCAATTGCATACATGCTTACATTGCCTACTTCCATGAATGTGAAAAATGTATTTCATGTCTCTTTGCTAAAAACTATGTACATGATCCTAACCATGTTATTGATTGGCATCTGATTCAGGTAGTGAGAGAGGGAGACTTTCAGGTCCAGCCAATGCGAATATTGGAGAGAAAAGTCAAAATGTTGTAGAATCAAGTTATAGAGCTGGTAAAAATCCAGTGGACTTGCTACCTGGGAGCATGAAGATGCCATGCGAGCAGAGCTGAGAGTACCCACAACTTTTTGAATAAATTTTGAGATTTTAATCTTTGTTTTGTATATGCACTAAGGACAATGCCAAAATAAGGGAGAGGGGATGTAACACCCTAGTTTTTGAGCCCCATATTAAATATTTTATTTTATTAAGTTATGAAAGGCCAAAGTGCCTAAACAATTATTAAGAGGCCAATGTGCCTAGGAAATGTAATGCTTTTATCCTTATTAATATAAAACACATCATTAGCTGCTAGATGGACAAGGACACGAGTTATAAGGGGATATGAAGCCATAAGAAAGGGGGGGATTAAGGGGATAAGTATTTATTTTATATTTTATTTACCCATTTTTTTAATGGAGAATAACAGTTACATGAGCTTCTTGGGAGGAAGGCTAAGTGATTCCTTAATTCCAAGAATTACATAAACTTGTCCTTAGTCTATTAGGGGGGTTCTCTCATTATTTTTCTTCTACTGGTTGCATCTCATTCACTCATTCACTCAATTTCTCATTCTTCACACCTTTCGTTGGGATTTCACTCCATTCATTCTTTCACCCACTCATCTTTCCTCATTCGTGTCTTCACTTAGGAAAGAAAAATGAATTGTTGAAGATAAGCCATGGTATTGTTGGCTGTATAGACAACTGGTGTATTCCATCCATGAATCAAGACCTGCATGTATGAGATGATTTGGTCTATGCTCATTTTTTCTCACAGTTGTGAGTCTTGAGAGTCCCAGCATGGACATTCTGGACCAACTGCACCAGATCCCTGGAAGGAGAGGGAAATCCTGAGGGACTACATGACAGAGAAGGGGGTCCATTCTCTTGGGTTATGTAGGCTATTTAGAAGAGAGATGGTGCACTTTGGATTGTTGTGGGTACTGAGAATCTTGTGAGATATTGATTACTTACCATCTTGGGAAACTGAGTGATACCCTGGAATCCATCCTTGTGGACTCATAGCTCTATCTTGGGGGTGACACTTGTTGGACATACTATAATTAATGTATTGTCATTTATCTCAACATTCGATGATGCACATGAAGCACAGAAGGGAAAGCACAGTGTAGAAACTTGATCAGGATCAAAATCCCCACATGAAAAACTAGAACTGTTGGATACACAAGTGCCAGATCAACGACAATGATAGATTGCAGAGAGAGAAAGGAGAATCAAATAAAGTGTTATTTCCAATCCCACAATTATTCAGGACTGTCAGATATTATAGATTCAAAGATCGATGACTGTGGTTGATCCACCAACAATCAAAAAACTTGAATTGTGGAGCTTGGGTGATGAATTAAACCACTCACAAGTTGTGGTTCCACAATCCACATCGACCATCAATGGTCACTCATCAAATAGATCTACGATTGGCATCAGGTCTTCTACCAATGAGCAGTTTTCCATTGCAGAGCTCAACGATAGTTTTAAACATTATGCTAGTTGAGGACCTCGCAATCATACTTGATCATTGATTTTCTTCAAAACCATTCTCGACCAATTGATCAAGTTGAGTGGAATGATAGGATAATAAAGGTAAAATAACTAATATCTTGAGTACCCGAATTCCCGATAGTTGTTGGCTCACTTTAAAGTGGAAGGATAGGATAATCAAAGAAGAAGAGATGTTGTATTTAAACCAAGGAAAAGCAACATCGTACACAGATCAAGCCTTCGATCTAAGATCATGATCAATGAACAATATTCATTTCGAATTAAAATTTGTGAGGAGGATACACTTCGGGGAATATCACATCGGGAGAATTGAGAAGTGGAGAAATCAAACTACCCAAAGTTATGAAGGATGAAGTTCTAAAGTCACAAGAATAAGACATGTATCACGCACATTGAGAGTTTGCGTCATCAACATTTATGTTAGAAAGGACACATGGCACAGTCAGATAATTACAAGTGTCAAGATAAAATCGACATTTTAGGTACGTGTAAATCACGAATCTAAGTGACATGTGGCAGCCACTAGGCTCATGCCATTTCAACAAGTGATGTCAGAAAGTTATCTCACTCTGAAAGTTTTATTTCGAGAGTTTCACCACCATAAATGACCTAAGTCCTGAATTCCCGAAGGTCAAAGTCCCGAAGTGTACATGTGTCGTCCGATTTGAAGAACACTTCGGGGGCATGCTCAAACGTTGAATTATATGGACACACATCTATTATCTTGGAGATTTTTAAAGAGGCTAGAAGTCACGAAGGACAAAGTCTCAAAGTCCTCAAGGCCAAATTCCCAAAGGGTCGAAGTCCTGAAGTGGACATGAGTCCTCTGATCTAAAGAACACTTTAGGAGCGTTCTCGGCCATTGATCAAGTACAGTGGAAGGATAGCATAAGTGCGATAGTCTGAGTCATGAACTAAACAAGAATCGTCCATCTCATCGGGAGATTAAAATGTGACAGTTGATTATGATAAGAGATCAAGCACTCGCTTGGCCTAGCGCCTGGTTACCACCCGTGGTCATATGGAATAAGATAAATAAAGGAAAAAGATAATCCATCGCTTAATTTTATAAGATCGTGGTTTTGCGTTATCATTCATATGTAAATGGGTTGAAGGAAGCACCTCGACAGAACTCGATTTTTGTATCATTAACAAATATTATGGTTAAGTTAAATGAAGAGATGTGATGGTCCAAACTAAAGGACACAATGTGTTATATCGCACACCAGTTTGAAGATTATAAAAATGAGATTGAATGGTGATAAGAAAGTGTCCTTGCAGTCTGGATCGAAAGATCAATAACATAAGCATATTCTAGGAAGGAAAGCCGAGGATACTCATGCAGTGAGGGTGGAAGGGAGGATCATGGAAGGATTCATATCCTTACTAAGATATTTGTAAAAGACAAGGGAGTCGGTGCTTCGTAGGTTTGGTTCCCTAAATACAAGGGAGTTGGTGCTTCCTAGGGTTGATGCCCTAAATACAAGGGAGTTGGTGCCCTAAAGATGAGGAAGTTGAATTTGTTGAAGTATATATATTTATATATAATGGATTGAATGAAGGTTCATTCTATTAGGTTGGTGCCTGTTTACAATTTGGGTCTTGTATGAGGATTGGATTCCTCAAATCTCAGTTGGATTTGAGATCAACAAGATGGGACTTGTTATGAGGGTTGGATTCCTTATTTCTCAGTTGGATATGAGAACTACAAGATGGGTATTGTAAAAGAGAGTTGGGTATCTCATAATTGTTTGAAGATGATATTCGAAGATTGATCTTATGTATTCATCCAAGTTAAAATAAATAAATAAATAATTTATTATTATATATATATTGATGGAGAAAATGAAATAAATATTTTTTGTTCAGTTGATTTGTGAAAAGTGGAAAATTGTCCAAAGTTTTGTGACACTGATTCAC
>ML777015.1:1023016-1086830 GCA_009831015.1 Picea engelmannii | reverse complement strand
CTCAGTGTCAAGTATTCATTTCAACAATTGGTATCAGAGCAGAAGGAGAAGAACTTGAAGATAAACCTATTGTGAAAACAATACTAAGGTCATTACCTATTAGATATGATGCCAAGATCTCTTCAATTGAAGATAGGTTTGATCTTGAGACACTCACAGTTGATCAACTCCATGGAATTTTTACAGCTTATGAAATGAGAATAGGGAATGAAAAATCATCAAAAAGGGAAACAACCTTTAAAGCATCTAAAATGAGGTAGGAGAAAAATACAAATAATGAGTTATCAGATATATCTGATGAGGAAACTTCCAACTTCATAAAGAAACTCAAGAAAGGGACAGGGAAATACAAAGGGAACATTCCTCTAATATGTTTTAACTATGGAAAAATTGTACACTTTTCCAATAAGTGTCCCTATCCTAAGAAGAAGGAAAGTGATGATGAAATAACCTTAAAAAATCATAAGAAAACCAAAAATAATAATGAAAAGAAGTTCTACAAGAAAAAGAAAACGTTTTTTACCCAAGAAGATAGTAGCTCATCAGAAGAAAATGAAGAAGATGAACCAGAGATTCTATTTATGGGGATAAAAACTCAAGATGATAGTCATTCGAAAGATGAAGAAGAAGGGAACTTCGAAGAAGAAATCCTTAGAGTAATTTAAGAACTAGGAAAAACTAAAAAACAAAACAGGGTACTAAGAAGAGAGCTTCTAGATATTAAAGAAGCTACTAAATCAAGAAAGAGGGAGGTTTCCAAAACCCTCAAAGAGTTATAACAAACCATCAATGATTTGAATTCCCAACTCCTGGAACATAATAAAACTGAAGAAATCATTTTAAAACAACTTAGTGATAATAAAACAAGCATGTGAAAAACTAGAAGCTGAGATTAAGCTGCTAAAAAGTGAAATTGAGAAAGAAAAGAAGGGATCACAATTTGAAAATAGTTCAAAAATATTGGATGAAATTATTAGTAGTCAAAGGTCACCAAAAAAAAAGACTGATTTTGGATAAACTCAAGACTCAACTGCTACATTACAAGGATCTTTCAAGAAACAAATTAGTTATGCAGATACTCTAAAAAGTTCATTAAAAAGGGAACCTTTAAGAAGAGAAGATAAAAATGCAAATATGATACCATTGAAAATTCTTCCACATAAATAGAAATCAACATTCCCTACTAAAGTAATACATGACAAGAAGAATACAATCACCAGAAGGAATCCCCTTAATAAATATCTATTCATTGGATATTGTTACTCTTGCTATAATTTTGGACATAAGGAAATACACTGCAAAGCTTATGGACAATACAATAATAGAATTGTCTATAGATATAAGAACAATAGGTACAATACAAAGAAGAGAAACTACAAATCATTTTCTCCTTTGCAAAAATTCAATAGTGAATGCAAAAAATACAACAACTATGGTCACAAAACCAGTGAATGTAGATTTCCAAAATATGATAAAAGGATAAATATTCCTATTAATCAAAAAGTATGGAAGAAAAAACAAACATAGTGGAAAGTAGCCTTATATGCAAGAGATCAGGGATGGCAGTGGTATATTGACAGTGGCTGTTCCAAACACATGACTGGAGATCGAAGTAAATTTATCAAGTTAAATAAGAAAGGAAAAGGAAACGTAACTTTTGGAGATAACATATCAGCCATGATACTGGGAAAAGTCGTGGTTAATTTAGGAAATAATAAAACCAAAGAATAAGATGTACTTCGGGTAGAAAATCTCAAACCTAATCTACTAAGTGTAAGCCAAAAATGTGATTAGGGTGACATACTTACTTTTGATTCTCATAAATATGAGATCAGAAACAAGGACACTGGAAATCTAGTGGATGTTGCACCAAGAACATCTAGCAATGTGTACATCCTTAATATAGATAAAGAAGAAAAATGGTGTTTAATCCAAGTAGATGAAAGATGGTTATGGAATAAATGTTGGGTCATTTAATCTTTGACAACTTGATCAAATCCAAGGAGAAAGAGGCAGTTACGGACCTACCAAAAATGATTAAGCCTTCAGATCCCATTTGTAAACATTGTCAAATAGGAAAGAAAATAAGAATTAGATTCAAAACAAAAGAACACTTAAAAAAAAAACCATTAGAGATTATTCACACATATCTATGTGGACATACCAGAACCAAAAGCACTTATGGTGAACATTGTTTTATGTTGATAGTTGATGACTACACAAGAATGACCTAGGTTTTCTTTTTAAAAGAAAAATCAGAAGCCTTTGAGAAATTTAAAACATTTAAAGCTCTTGTAGAAAATGAAATAGAACTCAAATGTCTAAGATCAGACAATGGAGGATAATTCACATCTAAAGAGTTCACTCAATTCTGTGAAAACCATGGTATCAAATGACAATTTTCATCTCCCGGGACTTCTCAACAAAATGGAGTGGTAGAAAGGAAAAACAAAACAGTCCAAGAAGCTACAAGAACTATGCTAAATGAAGCCAAACTTCCAGACAAATTCTGGAGAGATGTGATACAAACAATAGCTCACATACTTAATAGAGCCTAGTTGAGACCTAATCATGACAAAACCCCTTATGAACTATGGTTTGGGAGGCCAACCTCTATAAAACACTTTAGAATTTTTTGAAGTAAATGTTACATAAAGAATAATGAAGACAACCTAGGAAAGTTTGACCCAAGATCTGATGAAGGAATATTTTTAGGATACTCATCAAATAAAAAGGAATACAGATGTTATAATCTCAGGCTATTGAAAATAGTGGAAAGTGCAAATGTAAAAATAGATTATCTAAAACATGGCATATCCCAAGGCTTTGATAAAAAATATCAACAAGAAGAGGATGATGTATAATCTTAGCAAGAAAATGATGATGAAATATAGTAAAATGAACCACACACTGATGAAGAAGACAATGAAGAAAATCCCTTTCCAAGAGCTCCATCTAAAAGAGTTCAGAAGAATCATCTTAAAAGCCATATCATTGGAAATAAAAGTGTAGGAGTAGAAACAAGAACGAAACTAACCTTTGACCCAGAACAAGCAATGTTATCCTTAATTGAACCTAAGTTAGTTAAAGAAGATGTCCAAAGTAAAGATTGGATAAAATCAATGAATGAAGAACTAGATCAAATAGAAAAGAATCAGACTTGGGAACTAGTTCCAAGACCCAAGAACAAGAATGTGATAGGAACTAAATGGATATTCAAAAACAAATTAAATGAAAATGGGGAAATTATAAAGAACAAAGCCAGATTAGTCTGCAAGGGATATTCCCAAGTATAAGGTATTGATTTTGAAGAAACCTTCTCTCCTGTAGAAAGAATTGAGGCCATCAGAATGTTCCTAGCATTTACATGCTTCAGAGATTTCAAAATCTATCAGATGGATGTCAAATCAACATTCCTTAATGGAACACTCGAAGAAGAAGTCTACGTTGAGAAACCAGAAGGATTCATTTTATCAGAAAACCGAGACTATGTGTTCAAACTAAAAAAGGCCATGTATGGTCTTAAAAAATCCCCTAGAGCATGGTTTTCTAGGCTTGATCAGTATCTAAAAAATTTGGGATACAAGAAAGGGACCAATGACAACAACCTATATATCAAAATTGAGGATGAAAACATGATTGTTGTGGTAGTATGTGTAGATGAAATTATATTTGGGAGTGATATCACTACATTAAGAATAAAATTTGCAACTAAAATGAAAGAAGAGTTTGAAATGTCTATGTTGGGAGAACTTTCATTTTTCTTAGTTTTACAAGTAAATCAAACAAAAAATGAAATATTTGTTTCACAAACCAAATATATCAAAGACATGCAGAAGAAATTTCAAATGGAAGACAGTAAACCCATGAGTACTCCCATGGTCACTAGATGTAAGCTAAGTCTAGAATATGACTCACCAAAAGTGGATCAAACAATGTATAGATCCATGATTGGAAGTTTACTCTACTCAACAACAACGATACCTGGCATCATGTAGACTATAGGAATTATGGGGAGATTTCAATCTACACCTTGAGAAACTCACTTAAAAGAAGTAAAAAGAATATTCATATACCTTCAAGGCACCCTATGTTGGCCTTTGGGTATGGAAGTAAGTGAATATTAAGGAACAAAAGTCAAATGTGAACTGCGCAGAAGATACAGTGAGGGATATTGGGTTGAAGTGAGCAGAAGAGAAGAAAATTTGGTGCAAAGTAAGAGAAAGCAAGTCATTGGATGAGGAGATTGAGGATGAAAGATCAACAAGAAATATGGATCGTGGACAAATCAACAAGTAGAAAAAGCCATTGTTGGATGCTTTGGAGCACCGCACGAGAAGGAAGGAAAGATAGGTTGGTGAAGCCTTGAAAACATGGGTCAAGTTGACCTAGGGTTTTGGTATCTAGGGTTTTGAAACTTAGGTTTTGGCCTAAGGCTATTGGTGAGCTATTGTAATGTATAAATAAAGGTCAAGAGGACCTAGAATGGGTTGGTTGTGCCTATTTTCGTTCCAACTTCGTGATTATTATGAGTGATCATTGTAGTGGGGGAGAGAAGCATTGAGAAGTGAGGGAAGTTTGTGTTGTATGATATTCAACTGGGTGAGAAGATCAACCCTGTAGTTGGATGTGCACGGAGGGAAGACAGAGAGAAAGAGAGAAGATATGCGGGCTAAGAGAACATATAAGAACTGTATGCTTCCATCTTAATATATTATAAATCATAGTTCTGTGGATGTATCCCTAGGGAGAGGGTGAACCACGTACATCTTTGTGTTGTGTGTGATTGAAATAGTGTGTTCTCTTGTTTATGGATATACTATTATTGCATTATTATGTTAGATCTGACAGATATTTGTGCGAAGTAGATCTAAGTTGGAAATTGATATCTAGATGTTGTGTGGTTCTTGTATTGCATCCACTTTGTATTCCCTTGGTTGTATACATTTTTGTCCTACAACCCCCCATAGCTACTTCGGGTGAGATTGCATCTACCTCATAGGTGTTGTCGAAAGGGCCAGTAGTTAGGGCTTGTTGGTGTTCTCTTGGAGCTGAAAACTGGATCTACCCATATGCAAACAAATGGTTTTGTTTTCGGGACATGAATCTTCTTGAGGGAATGTTAAGGTGGTTTCCATCAAAGAAAAAGATTTAGAAGTGGATTGAGGATCAAGAAAAGGACTTTGTTGAAGCCTAGAACAATAACCCTAATCTTAGTATAGAGGATTGGTTGGAAAGATATATCTTTACTGATATACACAATATTTTCTTTGGAGGAATCCATCAGGAGATATACGAGTGGCTAGCTAGGTTAGTAGATATCCAGTTTGAGATTAGATCTAGAACCGTTGTGGTTTGGACGTCGATGCTAATCAAGAAGGTCAAGAGAGTTTATAACGCCATGTCAAGAGAAGTATATCACTAGTTTGATAGTACCATTGGAGGGTATATCACCAAGTTTGTTGTTGACATAGTAGAGTCATATAGCGAAGCTAAGAGGTATTTCTTTAAGGGACCTAGAGGAAAATTTCTACACATTTTGAAGTTGAAGATCAAGATTCTATTTCATGAGAAGAACATACTGAAGATACCTTAGTTGGTCTGATTGGAAAAGGCTAATGTTCAAGAACTTAGACATCGACAACAACACAGAGGTTGGATATACGTGCAGTAGGAGAGCGTTCAGAGAAGTCCCTCTTGTGAACCTATTTAAGAAGACCTATGGGGATGAGGGTTTCTACAGTGGAGAAGAGGCAGATCTAATAGATGAAGAGAATTTATAATCTGCTAGGGAAGAGGAAGGGAAAGCTGAAGGACCTCATCAGGAAGAGATAGAATCTTCAGGAACCGCCCCGACTATTGAAGTAAGTACTATTATTCCTCTTGTTGTTTCAAAAAAATTAAGCAATCAGAGTAATCAAAGTCACCAGAGTTATCTGAGAACTGTCACTAGTAGTCCACCACATAATCAATCAGGAAACCTAGGAAGACCTATGACAGATGAGATGAGGTTACCCACATTTAGAGGAGATGGATCTGAATATCCTGATCAGCACTGGTTTTTATGTGAAGCTATATGGAGTATTAAAAATATCACTGACGAAGATGTTAAATGAGATTAGTTTAGTACTACCCTGAGAGATCACGTGCTAAGTTGGTACATGAAATTTTTTCAAGGAGCTACACTGAAACCGCTAAATGTCATTAAGAATGAGCTAATTTCCGAATTCAAGAAACCTAAGACAGAGTCACAGTGCATTATAGAGCTAAAATAAATCAGGCAGAGAATAGTTGAACCTGTGTGGAAGTTTGATCAGATATTTAAGACCTTGACATGCCATTTGATTTTCCATATCCCAGATGAGAAGAACAAGGAATGGTTCATTGTTGCCTGCTTACCACACATCAGAGTTCCTCTGATGCAACAAAAGATTTCTTTACAGGCTAAGGAGCTGGAGATCGCCATGAATTTAGAATCAACCCCTATGGTAGAATCTAGCTCAAGTATGAGTCAAATCTTGAGTAAGCTAACTAGCTTATCTCTATAGGTCGAAGATATGAAGAAAGACAAGGGAAAAGATAAAATATAATTCATCTGGTGTATCAGATGAAAATTAGAAGTCCATGACAACGAACACTGTCCCTTATTTCATGAATACTTGGCCTCTGGAGCTTCGATCATGTTAGCACTCCAAGAGTCACTCCCAGACTGCAAATGAGAGTAATCTTGGTAACATAGAAATAAAAATTCTTGATTGGTTTTGTGTATTAAGAATAAGGAAACAAGGAAGGGCAAGGATAGTAAGCTACTATAAATCAATGATGGACCATTGGGCTATGGAGTCAAGAAAACACCCTGCTCATTAAATGAAATCAATATGCATATCAGATAAAGGTTTTTTGAATAGAGTAAGAAAAATAGAACACAAAGAAGAACATCCATAAGGTAGAGATCCTCTCTGCATAAATGAATTCAAGGTACTTGAATATAAATAGTGACTAATAGGCAAAATACATTAGATCCTCAGATGCTCAAGAATCCATTAATCAAAGGAAACCATGATCCTCAAGGTGTACAATTCATTCAAATAAGAAGACAAATTGGGAAAGAAAACAAGAGATACAATCTGATAACACATATATCATGAAGCTTCAATAATAGAAATTTTTACAAAAACAAAAGCCCCTCAGGGTTACAATGATCACAGGAAAAGTGCCTCCTACAACTCTCTCATCTCTCTTGCTCATGAATCCAACCCTTCTCCAAGAGATCTCTCCTTCCTTAAATATAAAATAGCATCCAAATAACCTTAGGAGGTCGAATCCCATCTCCTCCATTGGATTCTAAGCCTAGGAGATAGGTGGCAACAATCAAAGAGACAAAAATCCAACAAACTATTGATTTTTAGGAATTTGTTGGAAGTCATTAATAAGTAGCACCCAACTGTGTTTCTACATGAAATTTGGTAGCATAAATCCATGGGTGCTTTGATTTTTGAAAACTTGGAGACTGGGAATAACTCGATATAATTTCAATTTCCCCCAAAACAAATAAAAATCCCATAACAATTGTATTCATTTGCCAAAATGAATAATGAAATGTAGAATTTGTTCTCTGTGAAATATTAGGTAGCGCATGTAGGTAGCGCCACTTATGCAATGTTGAGGCATAAACCAATCTTATGCTGACATAGGCTCCATGGGGGATGGCATGCTCCCTGCAAGCTGCCAAGAACTTGTAGACATGTGCCTTGTCTATCTTTAACTCTGTCCAAGAAAAACTCTGTGCTTGAAAGCACCTCTGCTCCTTTATTCAAATCTGAAATGATTGTAAACTGAAAACTGGCTTCTGCTGAAAACAACTTGTTGAAATCTGACTACTGCAAATTGTCAAAAAGAGAATGATCAAAATGAGCTTATTTCTGCCTACTCCTACTCTAATCAAGAGTGTTGATTCAGATTAGGTAAAAGTGTTCTACCAATGAAACCATACAAGAATCTAACTGATTGGTAAGAATCTTTATCCGGAAATGATCAATGTAGGAAACCAAAGAATACATAAATGCATTTCAAAAGAGTAGGACAACCATCCTTCAATTGACAAAAGTTCTCTGAAATCCAAGTTGCTCAAAGACTCGAGATAATTAGAAAATGGATCTATAAGACTGAAAACAAATACCTCTTGTTGTTGTTTCAATTGAAGATCCGAAAGTCTATGCATATCCTCCTACTAATCATGTCTATGACCTTTAGATGCTTCCAAATCTGAATAGGACAGTATGCTAGCTTCACTGTTGATGATAGACTATTTGGTGTCTTCTGCAAATCCAAGTTCGAACACAATACATGTGAGCTCACTGATTTGAGAAGGTGACTGTTGAATGTCTGCTGCGAGAGTTTCCGGATGGCTGATTTCTATACACAGTTGTTCTTTATCAACATCTGATTCACAACTGTCATAAACTGGTGGGTTTCTCTTCAAGTCGAAAAAAGAGATCTTCTCTCCTTCATCAGAATATTCACCAAAAATAGGTGAATCAAGAACACACTTTTCTTGCATAAAAATATGATCAATCTCCCGATATTCTTCTTCAATATCAAGTACTAACAAAGGATGGGAAACCTCTTGCAGGAAAGGAGAAAGATCATTTTCTACAACATTTTCTTCTTGTAAATCAGCGAGATCGAATGCATAATCCACAGGATTTAATGGATCTGAATCCATGAAATCATTAGTACATCCATCAATCATTCCATGAAAGTCCTCTTCTTAGGAATAAGAAAGAGAAAGAGGTTCATTCCTATCTTCATTTGGATAGTGAATAAAAGAGTTTTCATCTTTATATTCAGCAGTGCAATCTAAGAAATCTTGAGCACATTCTACATTTCCCTCACAACAGTTATAACAAATACTTTCAGAGGGATAAAACCTTTTGCAGTGTTCCTTGAATACTCTATGGAAATATTTCAAGGATGAAATGCTGGAAGGGGATAACGAGAAATACCATTTATGTGCATCCCCATCCAATGAATACAAGAACATTTTCATCAATATATCTTCATGATGGATGTCAAGATGCTACATCAAATCATGAAATTCATGAACATGCTCAACAAGGCTATCATCCTTACCTTCATAAAATTTGGGTAGCAAAATTTTCCATTCATCAATAAGAGGCACAGTATGTGGATAATCCTCTATAGCTGAGAAATCGAGTGGGGCAAACCTCCTGGCGAGGATAGCCTTCATAGCCATTTGATTTGCCTCATCCCCAGTGGGGTCACCAATAGATTCTGAACAATGGAGTCGCCATGGTGAATGTGCAGTCTTGAAGGTGTCCAACTTCAGTCACCATCTAAAGCTAGAGATGTACAGTGTTGTTCTTCCCAAGGAGATTTTCAATTTGTTCAAATCCGTCCCCGACAATGGCGCCAATTATGTTAGCACTCCAAGAGTCACTCCCAGACTGCAAATGAGAGTAAGCTTGGTAATATAGAAATAAAAATGCTTGATTGGTTTTGTGGACTACGAATAAGAAATCAAGGAAGGGGAAGGACAATAAGCTACTATAAATCAATGATGGACCATTGGGCTATGGAGTCAAGCAAACACCCTGCTCATTAAATGCAATCAATATGCATATCAGATAAAGGATTATTGAATAGAGGAAGAAAGATATAACACAAAGAAGAACATCCATAAGGCAGAGATCCTCTCTGCATAAATGAATTCAAGGTACTTGAATATAAACAATGACTAATAGGAAAAATACATCATATCCTCAGATGCTCAAGAATCCATTAATCAAAGGAAACCATGATCCTCAAGGTGTACAATTCATTCAAGTAAGAATACAAATTGGGAAAGAGAAAAAGAGATATGATCTAATAACACATATATCATGAACCTTTGATAACATAAATGTTTACAAAAACAAAATCCCCTCAGGGTTATAATGATCACAGGCAAAGTGCCTTGTACAGCTCTCTCATCTCTCTTTCTCATGAATCCAACCCTTCTCCAAGAGATCTCTCCTTCCTTAAATAGAGAATAGAATCCAAATAACCTTAGGAGGTCGAATTCCATCTCCTCCATTGGATTCTAAGCCTAGGTGATAGGTGGCAACAATCAAAGAGACAAAAATCCAACAAACTATTGATTTTCAAGAATTTGTTGGAAGTCATTAATAAATTGTTTCCACCTCATGCATGAGGCCTTTGATGGATATAAATTTTAGGTGTAGGTTTCCCTTGATATATAACTAATCCTTGAGAATCCATTCAAACTCTCCTTGACATGTTGCAACCTTCCAACAAGGCGAATATCAAAACCGTGACCGCTACAGGAAATTAGGTAGCGTCGTTGTGCAGAGTATGCAACGCCACTATGCAGAGTATGTAGCACCACTTATATATCCAATATCCCCCCCAAAAAAACACATTTTGAAAAACTGAGAGATTTTTTTGTTATTTGGAATGTTATGAACAAAAACCTCCTCCATTTTTCAAAAATACATTCTCAACTACTCATAACCCAAGTTTTAAATTAGTGACTCAAAATTGGCAGAATAACTCTGCACAATTTAGCCTCTGCCAGAATATTATGCAGCACCTGTAGGTAGCGCCCGACTGTGTTTCTACATGCATTTAGATAGCATAAATCCATGGGTGCTTTGATTTTTGAAAAAATGGAGATTGGGAATAACTCGATATAATTTCAATTTTCCCCAAAATAAAAATCCCATAACAATTGTATTCATTTTCCAAAATGAATAATGAAATGAAGATTTTGTTCTCTATGAAATATTAGGTAGCGCCACTTATGCAACGTTGAGGCATAAACCAATCTTGTTCTAACAGATCCCTTTGAAGCAAGTTACCCTACCTTGGTGCAAGGTATGTAGAATCGACATCACCCTGGTGAATGTTACTATCTGTAAAAATATGTCCAGACATCCACAAATATGTATTGCACGTTATGTAAGTCAGTAGGACATGATGATAGGGATTGTAGGGCTTATGACCTCATGCATGAAATTTCAAGGGATATATACAAAATTCAAGGTGAAGTACAACAAGAAGGAAGCACTATATAGTATAATTCCCCAGGAAGAGGAAACTTCAACCCTCGCGGTGGATTAAGAGGAAGAGGAAGAGGAGGAGGTATGGGCCGAGGTCAAGAATAGATCATCTCTTAAAACTACACACAACCAGGAAACTTAGAAAGGGACTATAAAAACCCGTGTACCACTTGCAGCTACTGCAGCTCATTCTAACATGTTATTGAAAATTGTCCTGTGCTGCTAGCCAAACTTCAGGAGAGACAAGGACCTCAACAGAAACTGCAAGTGAAAATGATATGCATTGAAAGAGGACCCTAGAGTAATTGTTATCACTAGAGGGGGTTTTGTTAGAGGAGAATAAAAAGAGACCCAAGGAAAGGCTACATAAGAACCAGGAGTCAGGAAAGTTGCAGAGAAGACACAAGTTTTTGATGCAAAGAAAGAAAAACAAATATTTGAGGAGGCAAGAAAAGAATTCGGGAGAGACCAACATTCTTCATCAAAGGCATGACCAAAAATAAGAGAATGTGGAATGCCTCTGGAATTTGACCAGTATGCTCTGTCAGGAGAAGGAAAAGAGGTAAGCAAGCTCATGGAATTCTTATATACTTGTATTAAATTGATTCAGGATGAAAGTGTTGTACAAGAGCTACAAAATTTAATCAGACAGTATGAGTTAGGAAAGAGAAATCCCTTTTTGAATAGACCAGTACACCAAGTCTCTAAAAACAGAAGGAACAATAAGGAACTACACTTGAATGCTCAAATTGGGGAGTATGATATAGACTATGTAGTCCTCGACTTAGGGTTGGAGGTCAATGTCATGATGAAGGAAACCTGGGCACTGATGGGAAAACCTAAGCTAATATACTCCCATATCATTCTTAGGATGGATAATCAGCAATATGTAATCCCCTTTGGAATATTGGAACATGTCCTTGTGGACATCGACGGAGTAAGGATGCTTGCAGACTTTGAGGTGATTGAGATAGTTGATGATAGTTGTCCTTACCCTGCACTGTTAGGAATTGATCGGGATTTCAATAATTCCACTGTGGTTGATATAAATAAAAGAATAATGACGTTTGAAGGAGATGGCCTTAGGTTCATTTCATCTTTGGATCCTGACGAAGGTCAGAGATACACAAAACCCATCAGGGAAGAAGATGACGCATATGAACTAGAAAACAAATACAAATTAACAGCCAGACAATAGGATTACATTAATCCTACAGCGGATGGGAACCTAACTTGGTGAAGTGATAGTGCATGTTCATCATATTCAGAAGAAGCACTAGAGAACTAGCATAACAAAATGTACGAAGTATATACAAGGAGATGTGCTAGATTAACTAGATAAGTTCACTGGATCGAGACAACAATAAGTAACTTGACCACCTTTGATGGTCTAAATCATTTAGAATATTTCTTGTTGGAATTTGAATAAATTGTACCAATACAACAAATATTGTTGGCAATGGATGAGGCCCTTAACACAACCCTAGCAAGATGATGGGGGACACACAAAAACAACATTACAGACTGGGTACAATGTCGCACTTTGATGACAACGCGGTTTTCAGAGAAAGTAGAAAATTACGAAGTTAAGCACACAGGTTGAAGTTGTCTGAAGGACCATGTGAGAAGTTTTGAGGAATCATGGAGTAGCATTCCTCAAGAGCAGTGGGTGCACAAATTCATCAACACACTGGACACAAACCCTATCAATTGGTATCTTCAAAAAGAACTGTGCCTCGTCACTGTAGATTGGGAAGGTACGACTAAAAAATTTGTAACTACCTTTTTATTTTAAAGCCAATATCCTACATTAGATCAAGCGTTACAAATCGTAAGACATAAAGTATTTGAGGAGGCACCTAGCCTCCCTTTGGAACAAGAAGAGGATGAATGGATTGCACCTCTCCAGAAATTGCAAGGCTGTTACAATATCAATGCTGACAAAGACGATGATCCTAGGAAGGTGAACATCTCTGAAACATAAGGCCAAAGAGACTTATAAGTATGAGGATTTGAAATAAATTTCATTGGACAACCGATCAAGATCAAGAAATTCAACATTAGAACAAAGAAAACATCGAAGCTTGCAAATGTTGGAGATTATTGGGATGATGCCACCATTGACAAGATCACAAAGTTACTGCATGAATATTAGGACTTGTTTCCAACCAAGTTCACTAATATGAAGGGCATTAAAGGGCCCATGGGAGATATGGGGATCCCTTTGAAACCAAATGCAAGGACATTCAAATAGAGACCCTACAGATTGAACCCTAAATATAAGGAGAAAATGAAGATGGAACTTGACAGAATATTGGAAGCAGGAATCATAGAACCTGTTGAAGAGTCATAGTGGATTAGCCCTATGGTTGTACAAGACAAGAAGACAGGAGAAATCAGGATTTGCATATATCTTTGAAAGTTGAATGATGCATGTTTACATGACCCATTCCCTACACCATTCACTGACGAGGTGTTAGATAATGTAGGAGGACGGGAGGTATATTCTTTTACAGATGATTTTTCAAGATACCATCAGATCCGGATTGCCAAGGAAGATTGTCATAAGACCATGTTTGCAATAGAATGGGGATCCTACCAGTATACAATGATACTATTTGGATTGAAGAATGCCCCAGCCATGTTTTCGAGGGTGGTGGTCGAAGCGTTCAAGGAGTTTTTACATAAATTCTTGGAAGCATATTTTGATGATTGGACTGTTTTAGCTTATTACAAAATCATATTGAATGTTTAATATTAATGTTGGATAAGTACAGGTAGTGTCAGATTGCCTTGAACCTGAAGAAGTGCATCTTCTTTTCACCTTTTGGAGTGTTGTTAGTTCATATTGTGTGTAAGAAGGGACTGCTGGTAGACCCATCTAAGATTTCTATTATAGTTGATCTGTCACCTCCTACTTCAGTCAAACAACTTTGCACTATGCTGGAACACACTGGATACTATAGGAAGTTCATTAAGGGATATGCATAGATCACAACACCCATGGAGAAGCTTTTGAAAAAATACTATCAATTTCATTGGACAAAAGAATGCCAACAGAGCTTCGACACACTGAAACAGAAAATGGTTACTGCGCCTATTCTGGTTTTCCTAGATTGGAGCAAGGAATTTCATGTGCATGTCGATGCATCTTCTATTTCATTAGGAGTTGTGTTAGCACAACTAGGATCTGGATACATTGACCACCTATTAGCCTTTTCTAGCAGGAAGTTATCAGAAACTGAAATTAATTACACCACCACTGAGAGAGAAGGGTTAGCCATGGTGTATGCACTACATAATTTTTGCCACTACTTGTTGGGAGGACACTTTAAAATGTTTACTGATCACTCTGCGTTGAAATACCTAGTCAACAAGCCAGTGTTGGGGGGCAGAATATGCACATGGATTCTTCTGTTTCAGGAATATGATTTTGAGATTGTGGTTAAGCTAGGAAGAATGAAAAAAGGTCTTGACCACTTGTCAAGTTTAGAACATGGAGAAGAGACTAATAGTTTGGAGGATACACTACGAGATTCATAGTTGTTGGCCATTAGAAAGATTGATGATTACTTTGTGGAGATAGTCCAGTTCCCGTCAACAGGAATGGAACCGAGTGAATATACATTCACCCAGAAGAAACAGTTGGTAGTGCACACTAGACACTTTTCACTTATAGATGGACATCTATATAATATGGGGCCTAATGAGATATTAAGGAGGTGTGTTATGAAGATAGAGAAACCATTGATCCTCACAGAAGCTCATGAAGGCATTGCAGGAGGAAACTACGTAGGGAAAGGAACAACGCAAAAGGTTCTTAGAGTTGGACTTTGGTGGCCTACCTTACATAGAGATGATAAAGACTATTATAGAGCCTGTGATGTATGCCAAAGAGTTGGAAAACCATCCAGAAGAGATCAAATGCCTTTAGTACTACAACTGACCCTACAAGCATTTGAGAAATGGGCCATTAAGTTCATGGGACCTATAAACCCACCAGGGAAGTACACAGGAGCAAGGTACATAGTCACTGCGACAGAGTACTTGACCAGATGGGCCGAAGAAAGAGAAGTTAAGGACTGTAGTACAACTATAATTGTGCGCTTAATATTTGATGACATCATAACCAGGTTTGGATGCCCGAAGATCCTTATGATCAATCAAGGCACACATTTTATCAATAAGACCGTTGAAGCCTTGACTGAGGAATTTGCAGTGCATCATCAGAAGAGCACACCCTACCATCCAAAAGTAAACGGGATAGTTGAAGCATTCAATGATATTTTGGAGACATTGCTGATGAATATTTGCAGTATGAACAGGGATGACTAGGATTTAAGAGTACCAGTAGTACTATGGGCCTACATAACCACTTGTAAGAAGTTGAACATGCAGACTCCCTTTAACTTGGTTTACAGTCTCGAACCAGTTGTCTCGATGGAATATTTGGTTCCAATCTTAAGAATCGACGCCTTTATAGATATGGATGACATTGACGTTGTTCAAGAGAGGCTCATGCAGTTGGTCAAACTAGAAGAAGACATATTTATTGCCGAATATCATCAGTAGGTATAGAAGTAAAGAGAAAAATCCTACCATGATAGACACATCAAGAAGAAGGCATTTAAGAAAGGAAATTTGGTTCTGGTATATGATAGTAAGTTCATGAACCATCCAGGAAAGTTTAGAATGCATTGGCTTGGGCCATATGAGGTTGCCTATGTTACAAAAGGAGGAGTTGCACAGTTGAAGACTTTGAATGGAGAATGGAAGGAAGGTTTGGTGAATGAGAGCCAGTTGAAATTGTATTATGAAAAACCCCTGCCATGCATCTCTCATTAACAACATATGAAAAAGGGTCCACGTACTAGTTGCAGTTGAAACTGGGTACCAGACACAGAAAAGACAGTCTGCACAAGGAAGGGAGGGATAGAGTAGAAAGCACAGGCTGCTTTGTGCAACCTGAAATCGAATAAAATCATAAGGATCATATATGAAGTGCCTCGAGATGATTCACAGGTGACTGTTGGGGGAATTTTGTCCCTTGGGTATGGAAGTAAGTGAATATTAAGGAAGAAAAGATGGAATGTGAACTGTGCAGAAGATAGAGTGACTGATACTGGCTCGAAGTGAGCAGAAGAGTAGAAAAGACGGTGTGAAGTAAGAGAAATAAATTCGTTGGATGAGGAGATCGAGGATGAAATATCAAAAAGGAAGATGGATCGTGGATAGCTTAGTAAGAGAAAATATCCATCGTTGGATTCTTTGGAGAACCGTGTAAGAAGGAAGGAAAGACAGGCTGGTGAAGCCCTGAAAACACGGGTCAAGTTGACGTAGGGTTTTATAGACCTAGGGTTTTGGTATATATGGTTTTGACACTTAGGTTTTGGCCTAAGGCTATTAGTGAGCTATTGTAATGTATAAATAAAGGTCAATAGGACCTGGGATGCATTGGTTGTGGTTATTGTCGTTCCAAGTTCATGATTGTTATGAGTGATCATTGTAGTGAGGGAGAGAAGCATTGAGAAGTGAGGGAAGTTTGTGTTCTAATATCTTTAGCTGGGTGCAAATATCAACCCTGCAAATCCATGCGTAGGGAGGGAAGACAGAGAGAAAGAGAGAAGATCTGTAGGCTAAGAGAACAGACAAAAAATGTATTCTTCCATATTGATATATTATAAATCACAGTTTTGTGGACATAGGCCTAGGGAGAGGGTGAACCACATACATCTTTGTGTTGTGTGTGATTGATGTTGTGTTCTCTTGCTTATGGATATACTATTATTGCATTATTGTGTTAGATCTGACAGATAGTTGTGTGAAGTAGATCTAAGCTGGAAATTGATATCTAGATGTTGTGTTGTTCTTGTATTGGATCCACTTTGTATTCCCTCTTCCCAGGAGTACTTTTGAAAATCTCTGACATAAATTAGAAGTAATTCAAAAACCTCATTAAAAATTGAATGTTCAGGGGAGCATTACCCTGGGGGGAGAAACCATTTTCCATTCATGTCAAAGGGGGAGAATAAATTCATAGAGAAAAGCATCATCACAGGGGGAGTATGTATGAAGTTAGAGTGTTTACCTCAATGAAAAAGGGAGAGATTGTTGTACATACTGTCATTAATGTATTTTCATTGATGTCAACAATCGATGATGCACATGTAGCTTAGAAAGGAAAGCACAGTGCAGAAACATGATTGGGATCGAAATCCTCACAGGACAAGCCAGGACTGTTGGATACACAAGCACCAAATCAATGACAGGGATAGATTGTGAAGACCGAAAGGAGAATTAAATAAAGTGTTATTTCCAATCCCACAATTAGTCAGGACCGTCAGATCTTATAGATTCAAAGATCGATGAATGTGGTTGATCCAACAACAATCACACAACTTCAATAGTGGAGATTGGGTGAAGAATTAAACCACTCGAAAGTTATGGTTCCACAATCCACATCGACCATCAATGGTCACTTGCCAAATAGATCTATGGTTGGCATCAGGTCCACTACCAACGAGCAGTTTTCCATTGCAGAGATGGATGATAGTTTTAAACATCGTGCTAGTTGAGGACCTCACAATCATCCTTGATCGTTGATATTCTTAGAAACCATTCTCAACTGATGGATCAAGTTGAGTGGAAGGATAGGATAAGAAAGGAAAAATAACTGATATCTCGAATACCTGAATTCCCGACAGCCACTGGATCACTTTAAAGTGGAAGGATAGGATAAGCAAAGAAGAAGATTCGTTGGATTTAAAATAAGGAAAAGTAGCATCACAGACAGATCGAGCCGTTGATATAAGATCATGATCAACAAACAATATTCATTTTAGGTTAAAATTTGTGAGGAGGTTACACTTCGGGGAATCTCACTTCGGGAGAATTGAGAAGTGGAGAAATCGAATTACCCAAAGTTGTGAAGGAAAAAGTTCCGAATTCTCAAGAATAAGACACATATCACTCACATTGAGAGCCTGCGTCATCAATAGTGATGCCAACAAGGACACACGGCATAGTCAGATAATGACAAGTGTCAAGATGAAATCAACATTTTAGGTACGTGTAAATCACAAATATGAGTCACACCTAGCAACCACTCAGCTCATGCCATGTCAACAAGTGACGTCATCAAGTTACGTCACTTCAAGAGTTTTACTTTGGGAGTTTCACCACCAGCAAATGACCTAAGTCCCAAAGTCCCAAAGGCCAAAGTCCTGAAGTAGACATGAGTCATATGATTTGAAGAACACTTTGGGAGTATGCTCAACCATTGAAGATTATGGACACATGTATGTTATCTGGGAGATTTGTAAATATGCTAGAAGTTAGGAAGGACAAAATCTTGAAGTCCCGAAGGCCAAAGTTTCGAAGGGCCAAAGTCGTGAAGGACAAAGTCCCTAAGTCCCGAAGGCTGAAGTCCCAAAGTGATAATGATTCCTCTGATCTAAAGAACACTTCGAGAGCATTCTCAACCATTGATCAAGTATAGTGGAAGGATAGCGTAAGTGAAATATCCAAAGTCCCAAAGTAAATGAGAGTCATTCATCTCATTGGGATATTAAAACGTGACCATTGATTATGATAAGAGATCAAGCACTCGCTTGGCCTAGCACCTGGTCACCACCTGTGGTCATATGGAATAAGAGAAATAAAGGAAAAATATAATACATCAATTAAGTTGATAAGCCCGTGGTTTTGTGTTATCAGTCATATGTAAATGGTTTGAAGTAAGTGCCTTGGTAGAAATCGATTTCTGTAACATTAACAATGATTATGGTTACGTTAAATGAAGAGGTGTGATGGTCCAAATGAAAGGACACAATGCATTATATCTCATACTAGTTTGAAGATTATATAAATGAGATTGAGTGGTGAGAAGAAAGTGTCTCTCCAGTCTAGATCAGAATATCAAAAACAGAAGAAGATTCCCGGAAGGAAAGCTAAGGATACTCATGCAGTGAGGGTGGAAGGGAGGAGCATGGAAGGATTCATATCCTTACTAAGCTATTTGTGAAAGACAAGGGAGTTTGTGCTTCCTAGGGTTGGTTCTCTAAATACAAGGGATATGGTGCTTCCTAGGGTTGGTGCCCTAAATACAAGGGAGTTGGTGCTTCCTTGGGTTGGTGCCATAAAGACGAGGAAGTGGAATATGTTGAAGTATATATATTTATATATAATAGATTGAATGAAGGTTCATTCTATCAGGTTGGTTCATGTTTACAAGCTAGGTCTTGTACGAGGATTGGATTCCTTACATCTCAGTTGGATCTGAGATCAACAAGCTAGGACTTGTTATGAGGGTTGGATTCCTCATTTCTTAGTTGGATATGAAAACTATAATCTAGGTCTTGTAAAAGAGAGTTGGGTCTCTCATAATTGTTTGAAGATGATATTCAAAGTTTGATCTTATGTATTCATCCAAGTTAAAATAATAAATAAAGTGTTTATTCTTTTATATATATTGATTGAGAAAATGAAATAAATATTTGTTGTTCAGTTAATTTGTGAAAAGTGGAAAATTGTCCAAAGTTTATTACACTGATTCAACCCCCCCCCCTCTTGGTGTCAAGTATCCATTTCAACAACACTGATGTTGAGACTTGGAACAATAGTGTCTATGGTTGGGTCAAACATCCTTGTTCCGTAGCCAGTTGGTGTCTTATTTTCAGAAAAAATGAGTTCTCTCTATTATGGTTATTTACCTGTGTATGATTTATTCTGTTGTGTATTTATTTATCTTTGAATTTAATATTTAGAATATGAATGCTCATTGGTTATGAATGTGGATGGCTTAGTTTATGTTGTGGCATGAGTATTTATTCTACATGTGGTTTTCTTGTCTCTCAATTAACTTAGAAGTGAGTCAGATGGAGATAATTCTCTATCAAGTGAGTCCCTGGAATGCAATGTTCCTCACTTGTAGGTGGTTGGGTGTGTTGTAGTCGAATTAGGTGGCATAGCTTGGCCTGTGGGTGGTTGGGTACGTTACATAGCCAAAAATTATAAAGAAATCAATATGGGAGTTAATAAAGGTACAAGTAAATATGACCAATCTGATGATACCCATACACTTAAAAGTCAGGTATGTGTGAATGCTTCCTTAACAAGGAAAATGTCTAGATTAACCACTCCACCTTTTCTAGTTACTTTTTTTATTTTAACAGAATGTGCATAATTTAATGATAGATTCTAGTGCCTCTTCAAATGTGATTCCTTTTAAAATGTGTGAAAAACTTAACATCAAGCTCGAACAATCTTTCATTCAAATTATACAACTTGATAGAACCAAAGTTAAAGTGATAGGGGAATTGATTTTTTTTAATCAGGATGTCTTTAAACCCTAATATACATCAAACTATTGACATCATAGTCATGGATATACATAATACCTATAGAATGATTTTAATTATAGATTGGTCTGCTACACTCAAAGGGTGTTTTTCCACAAATTGTTCACACCTTTGGCTACCTTATAATGGTAATCCCAACCAGATCAGGGTCGATAGAGAATGATACAAGAAACATGTGGTGACATGTTTGAATTGTTGGATTTCTAAGAGGGGGGTTGAATCAATAATAGAGATTATTGTTGATTAATTGGGTTGGTTTTCATTGATGTCAACCCTTGAAGAAAGTCCGGTTGAAAATTTAGGTATCCCCAACAATATGGTTAAGGGAATCAATATTGCTTGAGGTATAAAGGTATGAATATCAATGTATTTGCAGGTAAGACTATTCTATATGGATATTACAAGTCATGTCATTTCCAGGGATATGTGGAAAGTCACATAACTCCTCACTATTAGATATTTTTTGCCTTCTGAAGTTGGAGAACCCTCTTGAGTTATATAGAATCCCCTAGAAAGTCAAAGAAGTCAAATTATTCTAGAAACCCCTAGAAGAAGTTGACTAGTCAAAGTGGGTGAAACTAGGAGTTAATCATGGGTTAAGTTGTTGTAATAATAAAATAATTAAAAATAAATTAGTTGCAACTAGAAGTGGATAGTTTAATATTTGTGGATAAAGTGGTTATAAGTTGACAAGTGGTTAGAAGTGGGTTAGCCCTAAAAAAAGGAAATTGGGTTAAGTTGGTTAGAAGGTAACCCCTAGAGGAAGATTCTTGGAGAGTATAAATAAGAGAGCAAGGGTCTCCTATTAGGACCTAATGAGAACATTGAATATCTATTATTGTGTAAGGTTTATTACAGGTACCCATTGACACATATGAAGTTAAGAATGTCTAAGGTAGAAAGAAGTCTTGATGGTGAAAGTTTTGGAGTTGTAGAAATACTGAAAAAAAACCCTAGTTTTTTTAAGTGTACGCAGGTTGTAGTGGAAGAGGTCACGTACATACACGGGATGACAGTATAAAAGGGCACATACAGTTGGAAAATCCATGAAATCTTGAGTTGTTGATGGTTTCAGGTTCTCGGAGTCTGAAAGAAATCTCCCAGAAAGGTCTACAGTGATCAGGTACAACAAACCTATCTATAGGTTCAAAAGGTATGTCTTATTTTTATGAGTAGTTGGATATTGTTGTCTACATGGGATATGGTCATGGGTATTTGAGGTTTTTCCCTATGGAGGCTATTGGTTGTATAGGAATTATTGTATAAATCATATCTATAGAAATAAAATGTTGGTATATTTGATATTTATCATCGGTACATCTTATTAGTGTTGATATATTTTGTGGTACATGCTTGAGCGATTTTGGTTGTGAAGTGGTTGTAAATTTGTTTGTGAATTTTGAAGATGCATGTTAGTGAGGGTTTGATGTCTAGTTCATGTGAGGGTTATTACATTTGATCATGATTATATACACATATATGGAACATGACTAGAGAGATATAGATGCACTTGGTTATGGGATATATATGATGATGTATTCATAGGTAAAAATTATAGATTGGACATAGTGACAGGTTGCAAGTTGATTTGACAAAGGCAAAAAAGTGTATGAATTTCAAAAAAGGTGAAACACTATCTTTTTGAAGGTGTACATAGGCCACAATATAGAAAAGTCGTGTACATACGTAGGCTACAATATAGACATGGTGCATACATACACAAGATACAACATATACAGGTCGCATACTTGTTGGTATTTGGTTGGTACATGATGACTTCTAGTACAATTTGATTATACACTATTGGTACAGGTGGTTGGCACATATTGGTACAGTTTTATAGTGGTATATATCATAGTGACAATGTGGCAGTGGTTTCATCATTTGAAACTTATATTTTAGGGTGGTTGTATGGGGAAAGGATAGGTGGTTGTAGCCACTTTCCGGTTGTAGCCGAAAACATAGTGGGTTGTAGCCTCCTTTTGGTTGTAGATAGAGAATTGGGGAGTTGGAGCTTCCCTTAGGTTGTATCCTAAAAATATAGGGGTTGGATTCTCCTTCCAGTTGCAGCTGGAGAATAAAGGAAGTTGGTGCTTCCAATGAATGTAATTCTTAAAGACATATAAGAAAAAACATTATGTGGTTTTCTCCTGCATTGGGTTTCCACGTAAACAATAATGATATATTATGTATGTGTATGATTTGTCATTTTTCATGGTTGGTGCATACCCCCAGTCCCTCCTGGGGTCCACACGAACTCTCGATCTAGGATTGTTTAAATTTGGAGCTAGATTATCTCTCGGGCCCCCATTGAGCCCTCAAAACCACATACATAGGTCATTTATTCTGGTGAAAGTTCCAAAAAAACCCGCGAGCTCTTTTTCCTAAGCCATTTTTCCCTTTAAATTCAAATTCAGGCACTATCCCTCTTGTTTCATCCAAAATCTCATATGATCGTGGGCTGTGACTAAGAGATAACCTAGAAGGAGCTACGTTGATGCTTCGGAGCTCCAGACTCTGGGAGGTTTCCACCCAACTTCTTCTAAAACAACTAAACCCATGAAGTCTGAAGGACTTCTAGGTTTAATGCCTGTGCAACTTACCTGGATCCCACGATTTTTAATCCACGCACTCAGATATGACGGTTGAATCTGTTTCTCTCCTCTACACACTCCTTCTTCCATCTGGACTTTATCTGATGGTTGTTGTGACCTCTCCTCCATTGTGGTTGTGCTTTCTTTTAATGAAGGATTTCTGGAGATTTTTCAAAGGCTTGGTATTTGACTCCTTCCTCTAGGAGACCAAATATTTGGTCACTGCTCATGCTTCACCTTCTCAATTTGGAACTTGAAACAAGTTCACATGCGTACACCTTGCACTCCTTCTGCAGACTGGGACTTAGACTTCTTTTTCCTTTTGAAATCCTTCCAGGGTTCTACGCATACTTTTGTTATTTCTCCTGAGCTTGTAAGTGCTCATAATTTAAAGGGTTTACTCCCTTTGTTCTCCAAATGATCTCTTGTTCCATCCTGGCAGTTTGCGCTTGTTCACCTAAGATTTGACCAACACTTTAGCAGTGTATTAATTTTCTACACTCCTTGCACCCTCCTTTTAGGGTGTTCAATAACTCTGATGTGCCCACCTGGAAATCTCCTTCCAGAACCCAAAGCATTGTTCTCGCGCACTCCTTTCACCTACTCAATGCACTCCTTTCAGAGCCTCCTCCTCTAAAGTGTTGAGACCTCAAAACATTCCCTGCACACTCCTTGCACTTAGGTTCAGAGTGTTCATTAACTCTGAAGTGAAGACTTTGCACTATTCCTTTTGATCTTTAGGAATTGTCCCCGTTACACATTATTTTGGTCACCCCAATGATCAACTGACGACATGTGCATAACTCACTTCCATGTTCCCTGAGAACACTAAAAGAGACTTTCTCCATGAGAAAAGTGGATTAGATTTTCTTCCTTAAAAACTATGTTAAAGGAGATCACCAAACCCTTATCTATAATTGGGGTGTGAAAATGCTTGATCATCGCATGCTTCACCAAATATGGATTGTGACGTCATCACAGGATGCCTGTGCATAGGGTGCCACAATGCTTAAACAAGGTAAAAGTGAAATTCATGAATGTTCTAGAAGGGAATATTCTAGAAGATGAGGTGACCTCCGATTGGTTTGGATCTTACTCGCTTCTCTGATTTAGTGGGATCATCCTAATATCCTCATCCATCCCTCTTTCACCCTATATAAATAGGTATCTCTTATGGAAAATGCTAAGGCTTTCTTATGGATGAAGAATTCTGCTATAGATTATACTGGAGATAACTTTGTTTTAGCTCTCTAAGTCAAATTGTATATCTTCTTCATCAAGACATTGGAGAAAAGGTTTGTGTGTTGGAGAAAAGAGCCATTGGAAGAGACCTTGCAAAATCAACGCATGGGTTCTATTATCCACTTCCATTTAATATAATGCAGCAATACCTTTCTTCCCTATAAAAGTGTCTTTACTTTTATTGTGTAACTCCTTGATCTTATACATAGAATTCATTGGAATATATATATATATATATATGTGTGTGTGTGTGTGTGTGTGTGTGTGTGTGTGTGTGTGTGTGTGTGTGTGTGTGTGTGTGTGTTCTCTCTCTTTGTTGGTTTGAGCTTCTTAAACAGATTCACCATCCCACAAATCCAAATATGGAGCGACAAGGACGACACTAGAGAGGATCAAGTGACATTTAAAAGGTATGTCATTTTTCCCTCTCTAAACTAGTTTATATGACAATGAAGTCTAAGGTGAAGTTTTTGTTTTGTCTTGTTTTGTTCTAGCTTCTTGATGAAGTTAGGGAGATTAGTTTGTGTCCACACTTATCGATTTGTCCGATAACAAAATTGGCAACCATACTAGGGATACAACTTATTTTAGTTTTTTTTCTTCTTATTTTCTTTTAGCCTGCCTACTTTTGATCAATTTCATTCTTTGAGTCTGTGGGTGATCCATATTGACTCTCTAGTTCTGAAGGTTCATTGAAAATTTTTGTCATTCTTCCAAATTTTCTTTATATTCAAAGATCATCGCACTGTGTCCTATTTTCAGCCTGCAACGATTCTTCATCGTTGCACTCTACTTGCGTATACCATGGAAATGACGTCGCATTATCTCTTACTTACAACCTGCGATGATCCTACATCGTCGCATTCTACCCTTATGGAACCTGGGATGATTCCTATATGAATTGTTGGAGTGACAGTGAAATTTTCTTTTCTTTACCCAAATTTTTCTTTAATGCTTGGGATGAACTTTTAGCTATGGTGAATGATTGGTTTACATCTTTTAATCCTATATTTGATTGATTTTCAAGGATTCAGAGTCTTCTTCATAATCTTTGTAAATTTCATCTTTTACTTCTTATTGCAAGGGTATAATCTCAAGTCTTTGTTCCTAGGTGCTTGTTTGATAATTCGTTCTTGATTTCTTTTGAGTTTTGGATTGATTTTAAGTTTTGGATTGTTGTTGATTAAGAAACAATTTTCGTTTTCATTTGACAACAAGTTTTCTTATCTTTTCATTTTTTCTTGCATTGTGAGTTTGAATTGGGAAATAGTGTTGATAGTGCATTAATATTCTTAGATCATTATTTCTTTTTTGGATTATGTCTTTGTTCTGATTTGAAAAGGAGACTGAAGTTTATTCTTATTTTTAGTAGTCTTTTTAAGAAAATTTTTACATTCAAATATTTTTCGAAACGAAAAAATTGGAAAATTTAGTAGTTTTTGATTGTTTGGAATCCATATCATTCAAAGATTGAGAAATTGTGCTTTGTAGATTTTTTGTTATGAAAAGAGAAACCTTCTCCCTATTTTAATTAGAGTTCATTGAATTGAAATATTGCATATCATCTCTTTTTGAATTTTGTTGGTTCAAGGTCAAATACATCATCAATTTCATTTACGTTTCCCTTTTGAGTAAGAAATGACCTTTAAAATACAACGTAATTTTAAAATCTATTAGAAACTTTATTTTCTAGAACTTTTATACACCAACATTAGCTAGGATATTGCTTTGGAATAGGTTGTAAGGTACACTCTCCAAAGCATCAAAACAAAATGTAGTATCTTGTGATAGGGAGATTTCAAATCCACTTGCTACATTTTGTCCTTGGAAGCCCTTTTAACACAAGGGTCAATCACGAGGTTTCATTAGGGATGAAAGAGTTGTTCACCCTACTTTGCTGGTCTTAGTGTAGATATTGCACGTATTATTGGGGGTCACTTGAGAATAAAATACTGTGGAGACCTTCTCGAGTTGATTTCAGGCTTATATACCCTACCCCTGCGCATGGATCGGACTGTCGACTTCTTCCCCAAGAATCATTGTCGTAATTGGTAACCTTAGTGGCCTATCTCTTTAGGGTATTTACATGAGGTGATTATGGAGGGGAAATTCTTCACGGTACCTAGAATCGATGTTGGACAAACTCACTCGGGCTCCTTAGAGGGTATACGCACGATTATGTGTGGGAGCTTGTGCCAGGGTGTAAGTCCATTAAGAAGGTCGTGAATGATACTTTTCCACCCAATTTATCCCAACCCCTTCTTGTCTTGATTTTGTAACGTTGTATTTCATCACCAACTAGTGACTTAGAAATAAGAAGGTTTGTTTGCGTGTTTGATATCTATATTTTATTAGTGAGTGTTGTTTGTTTCTCTAGTTGGTCATATATTTATTTCATTCTTTATTTGGTATGTCCAACATCAACCCTCACCATTCACGTAGGATGCAAGGGTTACCTCTGGAAGATCAAGAATAATATACTCATTTTCTTCCTAACTCACCAGAGGGTTCTCCTGAAGGAGCAGTCAATAATGACGTAGCCTCTAAGATTGGAAGTTATACTACATTAAAGGAATACATACTTCCTATAAATCCATTATTGTGTGTTGTACAAGATCCACTTTTTCTTCGGATAAATTCATCGGGAGACGTTTTTGTTGAATATTATACTAGAATACCTACTGGACCTCACACAGATTCTGGTGTAGACGATCCACTCTTTCAGAGTGAGTCATTTAGAAATTTGATTCATACTGCTCGAAATTTTAATCCTATCTCTTCTGCCCCTGTCCGTTCTCTTTGGAGGACCTCTTCGGGACAAGAAATTTTTGAAAAAATAGTAATGTGTCATCTACACCAAACGACCTCTAATGAACCTATGACATCAAACACACCTGTGAATTCCAGTGCTTAAACAATACCTTTATATTATTTTACTAGAAAAACCCATAATGTTGTCATAGTTTCAGAACAAATGTTGTTTGGTTCTCATATGATTCTTCCTCTCGATCTTGCTAGCTCTACCATGGTCCCACAAGTTATTCATGTTTCTTCTGGAAGTCCGATAATAAATCAAGCTCCTATTGGAACACCACTTCATCTTAGATCAAATTTGTCACTTCCACCTGAGTATAATGCTTTGAATGCTTTTATTTCTAATCCTTCCCATAGTCCATCCAGAGGGCCTAATCTTTTTGTTCCTCTTGGGTATAATGTTTCTAGTTGTTTTTCCCCTACACCTACCCAGGTTCTCTTCGGGGGGCCTAGAATTCCTCCTCCACCTTCACCTGGAGGATCTAATCATCTTGGCCCTAGTAGCTCCAATCAAATTGGAGGCACTAGTCATTCTGTCGCTTCTAGTTTTCAAATTCTTATTGGAGGCCAACCTCAAGTTAGGGTCCAACCTCAAGTTGGGGGAAACCTCAAGTTGTAGGGAAAACTAAATTTGGGGGTCATAACCCAACGTATGGGAAATATATCCCTGGATTACAATCTCAAGATTGGAATTTTCCTTTCCAATAAAATCAACAACTGCCCAGGGGAAAAAATCCTCAAGTTAATTCTTTTGTACCTCCTAATTTTGGACAACCATATCCAAGTTCTATGAATCCTACCTGGGGTCAAGATTTTTAGTCTAATTCTCCTCTCCAAGGAAGAATACCCAATCAACAAACTCAGTTTGGATATTCTACTCAAAACCCTCCACCACTGAATTTGACAGGAGTCTCTAACTATCTACAGACTTCTTATGGTCCTACTGGTATACCTATGACATTACCTCTTCAAAATTACCAGTTTCCTCAAGTGAACAAACAGTTGTCATTTCTTGCTACTTTGGATTTACTGGATTTATCTAGTATTTTGAATGATCCTATCTTGCATTCTCCTTATTGGTCGGTCATACCTGCCAAGTTACCATCAGACATTCCTAAGTTTGACGGTCGATCAGGAGAAGACCCAAATAATCATATCATGAATTTCCATCTTTGGTGTTCATCCAACTCCTTGATGGATGACTTCATTACATTACATCTTTTCCAATAACTCTTATGGGTTCAACAACCCAATGGTATATCTAATTTCCATGAGGATTATTCAATGACTTCAACACCTTAGCTATGGATTTCTTAACACATTACTAGTTACCGATACGATACGAGACAAGAACTGAAATTTTGAGTTCAGTTGAACAATCCTCATCTACTCACATTTTTCGATCATATTCGCGAGTGGAGGAGGACAAGACACTTAATCAAAGTTCCCCTTCCTGATCAACTATTGGATGAGTGGATTACTAAGTCACTCATTGGTATTATAACCCCTAATGTTTCCATGGGTGGTTTCATCATTGAAGAGAATGCGATTATTCATGCTTAATACTTGGATCTCATTTATTCACAAATGAGCACTCTATATGACTTGATCCCTGATGCTCCTCGCCCATCTACAAGTACAACCCCAACACCTCTAGCTTCTCATGTTTTTGATGGCATGAATGGTACTTTTCATGTTGAGACTCAATATAAACAATCCAATCATTCCACTCCCAAATATACTACTGCTAATGTACAAAATGATCCTCCTCCAACTCCTTCTCTCGGAAAAACCTCTGAGGTTAATTCAGTTCAATCTACACGTACCAGTAAAAATAAAAATAAAAATAAAGGGAAGGGTAATAATAAGGAGGAACAAAATAATAATCAACAATATGAGAAATCCAAGACTCATCTTGCTAATGATAAATAAAAGTGCAAACCTCATTATCCTTGTCTTATTTGTGGCAAAGATCATTATAAGAAATATTGTCCACAACGTGTTGAGGTTACTAAGTTTCTACAAGGGACCGAGACACCTCCTACACTGGTCATTTTGTCACAAAGTTTTCCTTCTCAGCAGCAGGCCCAATTGGTCATTCATGACCAACCTTCTCCCTCTACCACATATTATTTACTTATGTGTACTGGTGACTCCAAGAAGAACGAAGTTGCAGCCGCTACTCGAGCCAAAGATTATTCTCCTTCGAAAGAGAAATTTGATGATTCACCAACTCCGTTTTTTCAACCTCCTCCATTGACTTCACCTCCCAATGGTCCTATTCATATCGAACAACTGAGTCTATATACAATTATTCATCCTCCTCCTAAGTGCGTTATTCGTAATTCATTGTCTAATCATCATTCACTTGTTTCTCAAAACTACAATATTGTAGAAGATCTTACCCAGACACCTTCTACGATGTTGGCTCTCGAAGTCTTTCAAAGTTGTCCTACGCAACGAAAGGAATTGTTAAAGGATATTGGTGGAATTGATCCTACTGATACGAACTTGATAATATTTGACTTGGAATATCATATTCCAAGGCTTCCTCCTCAATTAGCATTTCAAATATGACGTAGACCCCCTACCTCATTAGGGTCCACTGACCTCTCGGTCTCTAGATCTATGTTATTCCAAGCTAAAATGGCTCTTTGGGCTCCTGCTGGAACCCCCCTCGAATCGAATCCACAGGTCCTTTACAAAGAACTTCCCTGTGCAACTTAACACCAAGCGCGAGCCTTACACCTCCATATGACCACAATTGGGCCTTAACGCAAGCGCTTTCTCATAGCTCATGATTTCGTGGTTCAAAGACCCTCGAATCCTCTTTCTCCAAATGTCGATAACCGAGATGCAATGGGGTATGCCTACTTCCTTAACAACACCCTCCACGTGTAACCGTCAACTAGGGCTAAGTACTAGCACCTCTTTGCAACTCGCAACCTTGCGAGTTGGAGTTTTGAACTTTGGAACTCTCCCTTTGAGAAACTCCGAGAGGCGATAGTTGACTTCCTTTTTTCACTTCTTGCAACTCACAATCTCATGATTTGGAGTGTCGAGACTTCCTAATCCTCTTTCGCGAATCCATGAGACGCGATGGTCAATGATAGGTAGACTTCTTCCCCAAGCAATGTGTGTCCTCTATCCGCCGCCTACTCCCACCTTCTCAGTGTGCTTTTCATTTGTGCCACCTGTCAACCACACGGTCCCACCGATCGGATGCACCACATTTTCACACAAGTCTCGGTGCTCAACACTTCGCAGCTTCGGTGATCAAAGTGCAGCTCCTTCACCCCCTAGAACCTCCGATACACGATGTGGCGAGATGTCAGATCTCATGGCTCTCCTTCCTCCTCGATCGACGATTCAGATTGCATCACGATCTCGCGACTCAGGATTCTATAGAGAAAAGTTCTCTGCCTCCCAGCTCATGGTACCTGACTTCAAGAAATGGACCGGCCTTGTCGTTTCGTGATCTCGTGACTCGGGGTTTTGAAGTGTGAGGAACTCCATTTCCCGACTCGCGATACCCAAGTTCGTTAAATGGACCAGATCGTTTCCACCTGTCCTCAAAATGGACGGTCCTGATGCTTTCAGGATTTCATGGGTCAAGAGTCTTGACTCTTTCCCTTTGTGTCTCTCGGTAGCCGAAATGCTGAAATAGGCCTTTCGTTCCCCTTCTTCACATACAAGGGTTAAACCTCATGCAACTTCTTCTGAATTTGATGGTTCACAACAACTCAGCACTTCTCCACGAAGTGTCTCCACCATTCGTTTCAGCTGCTCTCTTGTGTGACCTCCCAAAGGTTAAACTCTACTCACCTTCCTCCGGATCCAATGGTGGTCAGCTATCTGCATGAGATATGATGGTTCAGATCTGTCTTCCTCGTGCATTCTCCTCCTAAACCTTCTTAGATTTCTGACTTAGAAGATTTGTATGTCTCAAAGGTCTCGATGCTCGATTCATCCTCTTGTGAGTTCAATTCCTTTGGGTGTCTTCTCCATTAGAGAAATGCTCCACCTCCTGAGATTTTGAACTTGAAATAAGTTCACTCTAAGCGCACTCCTTGTGCTATTCCTTCTGAGCATAAGAACTTCCAACAAGTCCTTATTCGCACACTCCTTCTGCTGTTGAGTTTTAGATAACTCAATCCCAAGTATTTCTTGCAAAGAAATGCTTCATGCCCTCCTGGCGTTCTTCTGCTCAATGCATAGCTTACAGAGAATTTCTTCACAGAGTGTTCAGTAACTCTATAAGTGCCTTCTTCTTGACACTTCTCTTTTCTTAGAACTCAAAATAGAGTCCTTTGGTGCCCTCTATGCACTCGCTCAACGCCCTCCTGGCAGAGCTTTATAGAACCTTCAATAGTTGTGTTTCTTCTCTGTGCCTACCTTTGCACAGTTCCTCCTTCGGAGTATTTAGTAACTCTGAGGCTTCCTTTGAGTCTGTGAATTCCCCTGGTGTGCACTCCTTGCACGTTCTTTCTGACCCCACAGAGTTCATATGCACACTCCTTGCGCTGGCTCCAGAAATTCTAGTGTTTTGTTGTGCACTCCTTGCACAACCTAAAGAACCCAAAAAGAAACCTACAAACACACAAATAGATAGTAAAATCTATCTATAACATGTATTTACAGCATACAAGTTACATTCAAATGCATATTCATGCATAGACAATTCATGGGAAAGAAAAAATACTCTTTGTATTCATCTCCATATGTCTATACAAATGTTTACAAATGTTGGACTGTAACAAGTCTCAGCTCTGTCTCCCCCGAGACCTCTCTACCTGAGAACTCCTCTCTCTCTCTCTCTCTCTCTCTCTCTCTCTCTCTCTCTCTCTCTCTCTCTCTCTCTAATTTCCGCACTATTACAAAATGAGGGCTCTCTCGAGATTATCCTCTACCCCACCATCTCTGAGCTATCACTATCACAGAGCGACTTCATTACATAAATGGAAGTCACAGATCTAACTAATTTGGACATAGTTGCAGGTAACCAATTAAGGAAACCTCAAGCACTGCCTATACAAAGGTGTGGTCTGGTCTCTATCAACCTTACGACATTAAAGTCAATTTCAAAAATTGGAAAACAAGAGGGTTGTGCCTCTCCTTTTCATGAATGTGTGTTGGATGTGCTTGTTGGCTAGTGCTTATGTTGAGTTGGAGTGATGCTCCTGCATCATACTCCTCATCTGGAAAAATCATGATCTCCTGATCATGAGCTCCTTTTCTCCAAGACTGAAATCCACCTGGATCCCAAACTTTCCCTTGGAGTTGTCCATCCTCTCCTTTCCATCTATGCTATTGTTGTTGTTGCTGCTTCTTCTTCTCTGCTGCTCTTGCAAGATTCCTTCTACTCATCCTCTCATTGTTGGCAGTCTCTGTTGCTAAACTCAACATCAGCCTTTTGATTTTCTCTATCACCTTGTCTAGCTTCTTCCATGGCTGGCTCTCCTTATGCAGTCCTCTCTGTTGAAATTCCTTCATCTCAGTGGGTAGATCAACTTGATCTCCCCTGCTATATTTGTTTCTCTTTGTGGAACTAAGTGGCTGCTCTGCTGCAGACTCCAGCTCTGCAGTCTCCTTACTGAACTGCTATTCAGCTTCTTCCTGTGGTAGTTCTGCTGCTACCTTTCTCTTTGTGTTGGCTCAAGTCCAACTTTTCCTAGCTTCTCTTGGGGTTGGTATGATCCTCCATCTGTTTCCAACTTGATCTGTTAGATGTGAAATATTTTCACTATCACCTTCTTCTCCAGGGCTTCCAATTCTTCATACAGATCAGCAAAATCCATGTTGTCTTCTTCCTCCTCTTTTGCTTCTTCTGCAACTTCTAGTACCACAGTGATTTCATGTCGAGCTTCCTGGCTAAAAATTTTGAGCCACTCTGTTGAATGCTCATCTTCTGCTTTTTGGGCAAACGTTAGTGTCTGCTCCATTTCTTCCTCCATGACAGTCTTTATTGGTTGTCTGTCTTCCATTGTTTCCTCTGCAACACATTCTTTTTCCTCAACTGGGTTGCTTGGTAGGAATACTTCAGTTCCCCCAATGATCAGAATATATATATGATCTTCTCCTGTCATCACTCCTTGTTGATCCGAACTCTCCTTTGAGTTCATCTTCCCTCCCTTTCCCACCTGGCAGTATGGGAGTTTTATGCTGCCCACCTGGCAGTCTATGAGATCCAGTGATCCCATCTCATTGCCCACCTAACAATCTGAACTTTCAGCACTGCTCCTCTAGCAGTATGCGAGACCTTCTGCTAATCTCTGTCCATTGCCCACCTGACAACTTGAAATTTCACTTCTTCCCACCTGGCATTTTATGAGATCAATCGACCCCATCTTCATCAACACTCCTTGCTAACCCGAACTTACTCCTGAGTCTCTGAGACTTTCAGACAGTCTCCTCTGCTCTCCCTTTCCCACTTGTCAATCTGGGATTTCTTCCCTGTCCACCTGGCAGTTTACAAGATCTTCAGCTAATCTCATACCATTTCCCTCCTGGCAACATGAATTTCCATGGATGTCCTCCTGAAAGTCTATGATATCCTCCAATGATCTCATTTAATTGCCCACCTGGCAATTGGAAAATTCATCTCTGCCCTCCTGGCAGTTTATGAGACCTGAAACTAATCTTTGTTCATCATTATTGAGGGTGTCTCCAACTTCTAGCTCACAAATGAAAACCAGCTCTGTGTCACTGAGGCTTTCAGCATACCTCAGCCACTTCTTCAACAACCTTTGCTATCTTTTGGCCAACAACTCCTTGACTGGCCACTTCACCTTATTTTTCATGGGACATTCATATACCCATCGTGATTTTCCATTTTTTTGTTGCCACAATGCAAGCGCATCCATCTTCTCTCTTATGTTAGTGAGTTTTGTTTTGAGCTCTGCCTTACTCATCTGTTGGTAGTCTCCTCTTCTACCATGCTCACAACCTTCAGTAGCCATTTTATTCCCTGTCTTCCCTCCTGGAAAACCTATGGATCACTCTGCATATGAGAGCATCTCCATGTCCTCCTATAGCTCACCTCGATGTCTATTAACTACTGCACACATTGCAAAAATCACCATAGAGAATCAACACTCTGCTTCTGATTCCACTTGATGTCATCAGAATTTCTCCCACCATCTCTCCTTTTCCTCTAAAAAAAGTAACGATCTCCTCTTTTCTCTTTTCTCTGCAATCTAGAGACAGAAATCAGCTCTGATACCACATGATGCAAACCCCCTACCTCAGCAGGGTCCACTGACCTCCCGGTCTCTGGATCGATGTTCTTCTGAGCCAAAATGGCTCTTTGCGCTCCTGCTGGAACCCCCCTTGAATAAAATTCGCAGGTCCTTTACGAATACCCACCCTACAAAATTTAACACCAGGAACGAGCCTTACACCTCCATATGACCACAACTGGGCCTTAGCACAAGCGCTTTCTCACAGATCATGAGTTCATGGGTCGAAGACCCTCGACACCTCTTTCTCCAAATGTCGATACCTAAGATGCGATGGGGTATGGATCCTTCCTTGACAACACCCTCCACGCGTAACCGTCGGTTAGGGCTAAGTACTAGTGCCTCTTCGCAACTCGCAACCTCGTGAGTTGGAGTGTTGAACTTTGGCACTCTCCCTTTACGAAACCCCGAGAGGCGATGGTTGACTTCCTTTTTTCACTTCTCGCAACTCACAATCTCGCGAGTTGGAGTGTTGAGCCTTCCTGCTCCTCTTTTGCGAATCCATGAGACATGATGGTCAATAATAGGTAGACTCCTTCCCCAAGTGATGTGTGTCCTCCATCTGCCACCTGCTCCCACCTTCTCTGTGTGCTTTTCATTTGCACCACCTGTCAACCATATGGTCCCACCGATTGTACATGCCATGTGTTCACATGACTCTAGGCACTCAGCACTTCGTGGCTTCGACGATCAAAGTGTAACTCCTTCACCCCCCCCGAACCTCCGATACACGATGTGGTGAGATGTCATATCTCACAGCTCTCCTTCCTCCTCGATCGATGGTTCATATTGCATCGCAATATCGCGACTTAGGATTATGTATAGCAAAGGAATCCACCTCCCATATCATGGTACTCGACTTCATGAAATGGAACGGCCTTGTAGTTTTGTGATCTTGTGACTCAGGGTTTAGAAGTACGAGGAACTCCGTCTCCTGGCTCATGATACCCGAGTTCATGAAATGGACCACATCGTTGCCACTTGTCCTCAAAATGGACGGTCAAGAGTCAAGAGTCCTGACTCTTTCCCTTTGTGTCTCTCGGTAGCCGAAATGCCGAAATAGGCCTTTCGTTCCCCTTCTTCACATACGAGGGTTAAATCTCATGCAACTTCTTCTAGATCTAATGGTTCATGGCAACTCGACACTTCTCCATGAAGTGTCTCCACCATCCATTTCATCTGCTCTCCTGCGCAACCTCCAAGAGGTTAAAGTCTACACACCTTCCTTCGGATCCAACATTTGTCGTCTATTTTCATGAGATCTGACGGTTCAAATCTTTCTTCCTCACATGTTCTCCTCCTGAACCTTCTTGGCTTTCTGAATTAGAATATTTCTAAGTCTCGAAGGTCTTGGTGCTCGATTCTTCCTCTTGCAAGTCCGATTACTTCGAGTCTCATCTGCATTAGAGAAATGCTCCACCTCCTAAGATTTTGAAATTGAAATAAGTTCACTCAGAGCACACTCCTTGCGCTATTACTTTTGAGCTTAAAAACTTCCAACAAGTCCTTACTCGCATGCTCCTTATGTTGCTGAGTTTCAGATAACTCAATCCAAAGTATTTCTTGCAAAGAAATGCTTCACGCCCTCCTGGCGTTCTTCTACTCAATGCACACCTTGCAGATCCTTTCTTCACAGATTGCTCAGTAACTCTGTAAGTGCCTTCTTCTTGACACTTCTCTTTTCTCAGAACTCAAAATAGAGTCCTCTGGTGCCCTCTATGCAATCGCTCAACACCCTCCTGGCAGAGCTTTATAGAACCTCCAATAGTTTTGTTTCTTCTCTATGCCTACCTTTGCATAGTTCCTCCCTCAGAGTATCCAGTAACTCTGAGGCTTCCTTTGAGTCTGTGAATTCCCCTGGTGTGCACTCCTTGCACGTTCTTTCTGACCCCACAGAGTTTAGATGCGCACTCCTTGCGTTGGCTCTAGAACTTCCAGTGTTTTGTTGTGCACTCCTTGCACAACCTAAAGAACCCAGACAGAAACTGAAAAACTCACAAACATATAGTAAAATCTATCTATAACCTGTATTTAAAGAATACAAGTTACATTTGAATGCATATTCATGCACATACAATTCATGGGTAGGAAAAACTTCTCTTTGTATTCATCTCCAAATGTCTATACAAATTTTAAAAAATGTTGGATTGTAACAAGTCTCAACTCTGTCTCCCCCGAGACCTCTCTACCTGAGAACTCCTCTCTCTCTATATCTCTCTCTAATTTTTGCCCTATTACAAAATGAGGTCTCTCTCAAGCTTATCCTCTACCCCACCATCTCTAAGTTATCGCTATCACAGAGCAACTTCATTACATAAATGGAAGTCACATATCTAACTGATCTGGACTTAGCTGCAGGTAACCAATTAAGGAAATCTCAACCACTACCTATACAAAGGCATGTTCTGGTCTCTATCAACCTTACAACATTAAATTCAATTTGAAAAATTGGAAAACAAGAGGGCTTCACCTCTCCTTTTCATGAATGCACGTTGGATGTGCTTGTTGGTTGGCGCTTATGTTGAGTTGGAGCAATGTTCCTGCATCAAAATACAAGTTATTGTGGAAAATAATAATATTTATCGAACCATTATTGATGAAGGATCCTTGACTTGCATCATGTTTGTCACTTTTTGGAAAACCATTGACTCTCCTACCCCTATCGAGTCACACAATACTCTAAAATATTTTAATGGTACCAGGTTTAAACTTTATGGTGTTCTTTCATCATTGTTTATTATGTTAGAAGGTAAATAAGTTACTGTTGAGGTTGAGGTGTTTGATGCACCTCTTGATTACAACCTTATATTGGGCCATAGTTGGATTGAGTCCATGCATGCAATTGTTTCTACTCTTTTCCATGTGATAAAATTCCGTCACCAAGGAAAATTTGTTACCGTCGATTAACTCACCTTCTTTAATTCCGATTTACCTACTAGTAACATACCTTTCATTGCAAAAACGCCTCCCCATTATGAGAATGTCAGTGTGGGTATTCTAAAGGATTCATTGTTAATGGGTACATTCCCCATTCCACCACTCAATATTCCTACTTCTTTTGTCGCTTCGATTAACATGATATCAACCACTGTTGGTGAAATCCATGAGTCTTATGACCCTTGGATAGTACCTAGCTCTGATAATTGTCTTCATTATAGTGACAAAATGCCTTTAAGTCTGGTAGAATTGGCTTATCAAGCTATTCAATCAACAACTCCTTCTCCTCATTCTCTCTTAGACACATCTATGGATCCATTTCACATGGTTTTTCACATCGATGAGATGATCATGAGAATCATGTCTATGAAATATACCCCATGGGATGATGGGAATAATATTTCTATCCTCTTCCTCGAACCTGAGACCATAGAGAGTTATCAACAGATTTCAAATCCATCTACTTTTGTTACTATTTCCCCTATTCCCGAACTAATACACGATTTTTTTCATGAAGGGAACTTGGGAAACATTTCACCCACCATCCCTCTAGATATTTTGATTAAACCCAGAGTCATGGAAAATGTTCACATCGGTGCCTCGTGTTTTTCTGATGAGATCTGAATTTACAAATCTCTTTTCCAATAATCCCATATTGTTTTTTCCTGGAGTTATGAATAAATGTCTGGAATTGATACAGATATTGTTGTACGTGAGATTAATACTTACTCGGATGCTAAAATTGTTCAAAAGAGACTTCGCCCAGTTTATCCACGCAAAGTTGTTGCTATTAAACTTGAATTTGAAAAATGTCTTAAAGCTAGTTTTGTCTACCATGTGGCTTTGACTAATTGGGTGTCTAATATCATTCCAGTTATGAATAAACAAGACACGATATGTGTTTGTGTATATTATAGGGATATTAACAAAGTTTGTCCTAAATAAAATTTTCCAACCCCTTTCATTGACCAGATCATTGGTGACTGTGCTGAGAGTGAAATCTTCTCCTTGATGGATGGTTTCTCTCGCTATAATCAAATCAATATTTTACTTGCAGATCAACATAAGACTACTTTTATTTTCCCTTGGGGAACCTTCGCATATAGGAAACTACCTTTCGGTCTAAAGAATGTTGGTGCAACTTTTCAACGTGCTATGTCTTACACTTTTCATGACATTAAGAACATTTTACAACCTTACCTAGATGATTTACCAGGGCATTCCATGCATTGTCAAGATCACCCGACACATTTACGGGCCATTTTCCTAAGTTGTTTCTTTTATCGCATCTGATTGAATCCACATAAATGCGTATTTTGTGTGGAGTCCAGACAACTTCTTGGTTTTAAAGTTTCTACAAATGGGATTAGTGTTGGAACAGGGGAATACCCAGGGTTCAACGCTTCAACAACGCACCAAAAAAACCCTAACTACCGGCCCTTTCGGCAACACCTATGAATCATATGAAGTCTCACCCAAGGTAGAGGTAGGGAGCGTTGTAGGACTCAAGCATCTACAACCTAGTTGGGACACAGATCTGTGATCAGAGTACTTAACAAAGAACTTAGAAGTTAACATTCATTAGCATTTAAACCTTATTCACATTGCAGGTAAAACCCTAATTACAGAGCAACGCAGTATTCAACAAGATCTAATACACCCAAGCACTTAGCACATAGAAATAGAGCATATCTAGCATTCATTCACATTACTAAGCACTAAGATATTTTATCAGATGCATCTAACATACATAAAGATGACAACACTAAGCATAAATCACATCAATCAGACAAACAAAATCATAACACGGGATATATGTGGTTCAACCCCAGTGTGGGGATACGTCCACCAACTCTTTGTCTTCTTTATTATCTTTTGTCAATCTCCTCACATGCACAGAGCATCAAAACCAACTCCGCATAGGAAACAAGATCTGTGCGCCCCTCGCCAGATCCTCCTTCCTTGAGTTAGGTCCCAACACAAAGCCTTCTTACACATTATGCACACCAACTTCTTACAATCACTTGCACTTAGCTCTGCAAGTCTTAACACATAGTATGCACAAAGCCTCTAGCTCCACATTAAGTCTATTCTACTAGGTCTCTTCACTAATGCCTTCTTACATTTCCTAGATATCTATTTATACATTACAAAAGGGTCCTAAGCATGGGTAATACCCATGGGTAGACATCCCATACCCATTACATAAATCCTAATCCCAAAAAGTCCACAAAAAGGGGCGATATCCCTATTGGTGAAATTATATGCATAATATATTACCAAACATAAATTCTCAACCGGGATTCATAATCAGTAGAGTTGATGCACTATATGTGCCAATAACAGATAGGTTCATATGTCTGTTTAGTATATCTTAGATAAGAAAACCATTTAGAAATGAACACACTTTTAAAAACAACAATCTTCACACAATTCAAAAGCTGGAAAGAAAAACTCATAAAGAAACAAAAACTCTTGCTCAGGTGATGGACCAGTTCATTGATGGCTCATGAAAGGAAAAGATGAACTTCGATTATAAATCCTAGAGCAACTAAACTAATAAGTGGGATGCTCCATTAAATCTCATGTATGGTGAAATATGGAGATCCAACTGTTCCTGCATTACCACAACTTTGCAACAAATTCGAATAGTGAAATCAAACAAAATAACATGAAATCAAAATAACAAATACATGAAATGAAAATCTACACTAATAATTTACAATGATCTTACCAAGTTGGATCGGTGGCCCTTGCTGATGCCAACATGGAATCTTTTAGATCACCAGATGTTAACTTCTAAGAGAGACAAAATCACTGAATTCAAAATTGCATTAATCTTCAACAAGCAGGTTTACAAAAAGAGTCTTTTCATGAATCAAATCTACATCATAACAATTATCCGCTCAATCTACATCATAACAATTCTCTCCTTAAAGAACCAGTCTTACATCATAATAGTTCTCCTCCTCTCATGAAGAGAGGGCTGTCTCTTTTATACATGAGATATTTGAAAAGAATATAAGAATCTCATAATTACAGATTAACTTTTCTCTTAAACAATTTCCCATTATTACAAAATATTATCCCTTCAAATCCTCACACATATGTCTCATATATCTTGGATAAGATATGACAACCAAATCTCCATGATCTTCTCCTTGGATTACGATTGAATTATCTCCTCAAATATTGAAATGGTGGAGGAATTATTCGAGAAGTCTTTTTGAATTAATCCTTCACATATTCCTACACATGATAAAGCTCACACATTTTTGAGATATATGAAAACATGTCAATTTTCTAATATTTAATCACAAATTACCTTTTAATACTAAAATAAATGATTTGGAAAATAATAAGGTTAAACCCATATTGAATGATGAAAATGGTATCATGAAAGGTTAATGGGGCGATGGAATGTGAAGAATGATGAAGGGAAAGGTGGATGGAAATATGACATTTCTGAGTCCCAACAATCCCACGATCTCTGCTTCATCTGGTGCTTCATCTTCGACCAGTCTGTCGAAGTCCCAAAATTGGTCAAACATGACCAACGTTTCCACAAAAGCTAGTCAAGAGACAACATGCCCCCAACACTCACCTATGGCATGTCCCGTGTCACTCTAATCTGGGTAACTCTACCTTGAAGGCCTTCATCTTAGCTCGAGCTGCCTCAACCTATTGCTTCACCAAATCCTCCTACTCAGTGAACTCTTGAATAACTGTTATCACTGAAATTTTGTCCGCAAATGTGATGCAGGAGAATCTCTCCACGTTAGCCAGCCAGCCGTGTCAAGCGCGTGCATTCAAGATGAAGAGAGGCGCAAACCTCATATTTTATTTTGTAATTGAATGACAATTTAAAGTAGTAGGTTGTTGACCTGTGAAGACATTCCTTTGTGAAAACATTAGAGTAGGTAGGCCTTTAATGTTTGTAAGGTCGAGATCTAGATCTAGATGCTGGACTAGACAACCCATTCAATGTAATTGAATAGGGTAGGTAGATTGGAGGGAAGAGCTCGAAGAGCCTCCTCATGTAAAAGATGAATTGTTTTTCGTTAGTAGTTAGTTTTGTGATGGTATGCGAGTAGAGAGAAGAAGAGAAGGAGCTGAGATCTTGTTACAGACCGTGCTTAGGAACACCTTGTAAAAATAGGCATTTCCCATTTAACATAAACAGAAGCAGTTTTTCCTACATGTATTTCTGTGTTATGTGGATGTCTATGAGTGTTCTCTATATGTTGTAGATGTATGCTATTATCGTGCATTTTTAGGGGTGTGTTTGATCTTCAGGCTTGAGGTTCTTTGTGGTTTCATGCCAGGAGGGTGTGACAGAGTACTGCGGTCTCTGAATACTAGTGCACTAAAGAACTTCTGAATTTTGTGGGTTCAGACAAAGACGTGCTACGTCAAAGGAACTGAAGTCAACAGCTCAGGGGGAAGATATCAAGGTTGTTGAACACCTTGGAGGCAAGGCTGTGGGAGAAAACACAGTTGCAGACAGAATCTCTATAGGATTTCTGTGAAGCTCTGCCAGGTGGGCATCAGGCCAGTGCAAGGAGTGCACGAAGATAGAACTCTGCTGTGAGTTCAAGGAGAATCAGAATCACTGAGGATTCTAAGAGCTCTGCCAGGTGGGCATTGAGAAGGCGCATAGGTGCACAAAAGATAGGACTGTAGGAAGTTCTGTGAGAACACACTCTGCTAGGTGGGAATTGAGACATTGAGCAGGTAGGCACAGAGAGAAGAGAACTCTTTGAGTTCTCTATTATGAAGGAAGAGTCCACTGAGGGGTCTTCACAGGGTTGTTGAACACCCTGATAGTCTCAGCAAGAGATTGCTTGAGTGAAGGAGAGCCAGGAGGGCCTATGAATTCTCCATCTGAGGGAGAAAGGGAAAAAGAACAAGTTTTTCCTTGGAGGTCAAAGCTATAGGAAATCTCAGGACGGATAGCACCTTTATGTGCATGTGAATACTCTGTAGAGGTGCAAGAGTTGAAAAATCCTTCGAGGATTTGAAGGAAAGGATAAGCTCAGGAAGGACATTGTTCTCATATGCACGGCGAAGCTCAGAGTTGAGGAGTTTGCAGAGAGAAGAAGGAAGGAAAATATCCAAAGTTGAAGCCTTTGGAAAATTGAAATTCTTCCAAGTACAAGAAGAAAGCGCGCAGAAGATCAGGAGGGATCACAGCTGTCGTCGGATCTGCCGAAGAGATATGGACCATTGGTTTTTTTTCCCACATCCAGAAAGGAGCAGGAGGAGCACACAGAAGAGGATATTGTGAGCCATTGGATCTCACCCAAATACCCGTCAGTCGTTGGATCTGACAGGAGATGCACGAGTTTTAGCTTCGTGAACAGGAGGTTGGAAGTCCCAATGAGAGGCGTGGCCATTGGGATATTGGCACTCATGAAATCGGGAGTCACGAGGATGAGTGATTGGGAATTTTCATAGTGAAATCCCGGATTCAATCTGAGCTGTCCAACTATTGAGGACACGTGGAAGAAATCGAGAACCCGTCGGTATTTTGGCTATCGGGGTTTCAAGTTGACAGAGAAAGTGTGTCATCGGAGCATCGCAAGTCACGATATCTCGAGGTTGGATCAAGACCATCCATCATAGGAGGACGCGTGGTAGATATCCAAGCATTCGGAGAAAGTTTCGAAAGGAAAGCCATCTATCGGGAAATCGAGAATCAGGATATCGGGAATCCCGTGGACAAAAAGTCCATACATTTCGGAATTGCGAAGTTTGAAACCCCGATAGGAGATAAGGTTGCGGTCTTGCAAGATAGTCGTCATGTGGGCTAGGAGTTTATCCAGGAGGGCTAACATGTAAGGGACCATATCGGTGAATTGGCTCATCGGATATCGGGGATTCAAGAGGACAGAGAACTCTTGACATCGAGGATTAGAAAACCCCGAAACCCGAAATTATCAATCGGGGAAAAGTCATAGGCATGTGTAAAGGATGTGACTGGGAAATAAGGACACGTGGATCGGGAATTTGAGATTCTAGTGGGAATCAAAAGAGCCACTCTGGCTTGAGGGTAAAATTAGAATGATCCTTAAGACCAGGAGGTCAACGCAGGGGCCTTTGCCGAGGCAAGGGGTTCACATGCGTCAGTTTGGTATCAGAGCTTGATTTCATCTGTATATTTCAGGTGAAGTGAGAAGGTAAAGGAATACAGAGTGCTGGAGACTCTGTGGTGATTATTCGCGGGTAGGCAACAATCTGGGAGACAATCAAGAGTGACTGTAGGATGAAGCTGAAAACACTCGGGGTGCAGAGTGACAACAACAGGTTTGTCGAGAGGGCAGACAAAGATAGTAACATGGCTACTGAAGGCCATGGGTATGCTGAGAGGAAAAACCCGGAGCTGATGAATACAACTGAAAGGGGGAAAGAACTTTCTGATATCAGGGCAAGAATGGAAGAGCTTGAACTGCGGATGGAGTAGAATACCAAGCCGAGATGGGTATATGAATGGCCCACGATGAAGCCGAAGGTAAAATGGCCAGTCAGGGAGTTGATGGCTAGAAGACATCGTAAGCTGTTAAAAGGATGGTTGAGGCATACATAAACTCTGGATGGACCTAAGGAATTGGTTCAGATATGTGAACTAGAGACTGGGAAAATTCTCGATGGAAAGGATAAAATGGGATCGACGAAAGATCTCAAGAACTTCCAAGAGGGTAGAATAGAAATTCTTAGTTTCCAAGTGGGAAATGAGTTGAGATCACTGTGGGATATCAGGGATTGTCATGAATACATCTAGGGAATTTCAAATTACCAGCTGGGCAATGAAATGAGGTCGTTGCGGGATCTCAAAGACTACCAGGAGGGTAGTGGAAGCATCCCGTATTGCCAGGTGGGCAGGGATGAGCAGATGAGACTATCTGAGGGTCTCATGAACTCAGAAGTGAGTCGGAATCATCCTAAGGAGCTGACAGAGAAAATGATCTCAGGGATGGATTTACATCAGCAGATGAAGCTGACAGAGGATGAAGATTCATGTGGTTTTTCAAGCCATGTGAATGAATATGATGACAAGTTAAAAGCTTTGACCATCCAAGGAGGTGATCTGAGGAGCCTTATGATTATTAGGGGAATCGAGATATTCCTACCACTTGCCCAAGAGGAGGCAGAAGTCTGGGTTGCAAATGCAGCAACAACAGAAGAACAGTCAACTGCGACTGTTAGGGAAGAGGGATTGGAGTAGATATCTAAAGCTGCCCAAGTAGGAGAGGAAAATGAGAATTATGAGGAATGGCTCAACATATTCAGCCAGGAAGCTGTAGCACTGAAGCTGACAGCAGAAGAAGCAGGAGATGATGATGAACATTCTGAGGAATGGCTCAATGTTTTCAGCCAGGAGACTGAAAGGACTGCAACCTGGGAGTTTGCAGAAGAAGAAGAAGAAGAGGCAGACAACTTTTACTTTGTTGATCTGTATGAATAGATCGAAGCCCTGGAGAGAAGGGTGAAAGTGAAAGGCATGCACATCCAACAGATGAAGTTGGAAGCTAAAGAAGAAGGCATGGGAGATCACAGTAATCTACCCATGTGCCGAATTTTTTTGCAGCTGAGGAGACTGCATGAACAAGGCCAGCCATTGGAGCAAATGGACAAAGTAATAGGAGAGATCAGAGAGATAATGATCTAGTTGGTAGAGACTACCAGCAAGGAGAAGTTGGGAAGAAAGGCAGTAGCAGTGCAGAAGCAACAACAACAGGGAAATGAAGTGGATGAACAGCTCCAGAGGATGATTTGGGATCCAGGAGGATTTCCACAGCTGAGATGGGAAGCTCATGAGCAGGAGATCATGAATTTTGTAGATGAGGAGTATGATGCAGGAGCATCTTTCCACGTCAGCCAGCCAACCAGCCAGCCGTGTCAAGCGCATGCATTCAAGATGAAGAGAGGTACAACCCTCATCTTTTATTTTGTAATTGAATGAAAATTTAATGTAGTAGGCTGTTGAGTTGTGAAGTCGTGCCTTTGTGCAGACATTAGAGTAGGTAGGCCTTTAACGTTTGTAAGGTTGAGATCTAGATCCATATGCTAGACTAGACAGCCCATTCAATGTAATTGAATAGGGTAGGTAGATTGGAGGGAAGAGCTCGAAGAGCCTCCTCATGTAAAAGTTGAATTGTATTTCTTTAGTAGTTAGTTGTGTGATGGTATGCAAGTATAGAGCAGAAGAGAAGGAGCCGAGACCTTGTTACAGGCCGTGCTCAGGAACACCTTGTAAAAACAGGCATTTGCCATTTAATATAAACAGAAGTAGTTTTTCCTGCATGTATTTCTGTGTTATGTGGATGTCTGTGAGTGTTCTCTATATGTTGTAGATGTATGTTGTTATCGTGCATTTTCAGGGGTGTGTTTGATCTTTAGGCTTGAGGTTCTTTGTGGTTTCATGCCAGGAGGGTGTGACAGAGTATTGTGGTCTCTGAATACCAGTGCACTGAAGCACTTCTGAATTATGCGGGTTTAGAAAAAGACGTGCTGTGGAAAAGGAATTGAAGTCAACGGCTCAGGGGGAAGACCTCAAGGTTGTTGAACACCTTGGAGGAAAGGCTGTGGGAGAAAAAATAGTTGCAGACAGAATCTCTATAGGATTTCTGTGAAGCTCTTCCAGGTGGGCATCGGGCCAGTTCAAGGAGTGCATGAAGATAAAACTCTGCTATGAGTTCAAGGAGAATCAGAATCACTGAGGATTCTGAGAGCTCTGTCGGGTGGGCATTGAGCAGGTGCATAGGTGCACAGAAGACAAGACTGTAGGAAGTTCTATGAGAAGACACTCTGCCAGGTGGGCATTGAGACATTGAGCAGGTAGTCACAGAGAGAAGAGAACTCTTTGAGTTCTGTATTCTGAAGGAAGAGTCCACTGAGGGGTCTTCACAGGGTTGTTGAACACTCTGATAGTCTTAGCAAGAGATTTCTTGAGTGAAGGAGAGCTAGGAGGGCCTCTGAATTCTCCATCTGAGGGAGAAAGGGAAAAAGAACAAGTTTTTCCTTGGAGGTCGAAGCTACAGGAAAGATCAGGACAGATAGCACCTTTGTGTGCATGTGAATACTCTGCAGAGGCGCAAGAGTTGAAAAATCCTTTGAGGATTTGAAGGAAAGGATAAGTTCAGGAAGGACAACGTTCTCATACGTGCGTTGAAGCTAAGAGTTGAGGAGTTCACAAAGAAAAGAAGGAAGGAAAAGATCCAAAGTTGAAGCCTTTGGAAAATTGAAATTCTTCCAAGTACAGGAAGAAAGCGCGCATAAGCTCAGGAGGGAGCACAGTTGTTGTCGAATCTGCCGAAAAGATTTGGACCATTGGTTTTTTTTCCCACATCCAGAAAGGAGCAGGAGGAGTGCACAGAAGAGGAGATTGTGAGCCATTGGATCTCACCCAAATACCCGTCAGTCATCGGATCTGACAGGAGTTGCACAAGGTTTAGCTTCATGAACAGGAGGTTGGAAGTCCCGACGAGAGGCGTGGCCATCAGGATATCGACACTCATGAAATCGGGAGTCACAAGGACAAGTGATCATAAATTTTCATAGTGAAAATCCCAGATTCAATCTGAGTCGTCCATCTATTGAAGACACGTGGAAGAAATCGAGAGCCCATCGTTATTTTGGCTACCGAGGTTTTAAGTTGACAGAGAAAGTGTGTCATCGGAGCATCACAAGTCATGATAGCCCGAGGTTGGATCAGGACCATCCATCATAGGAGGACGTGTGGCAGAGATCCAAGCATTTAGGGAAAGTTCTAAAAGGAAATCCATCTATCGGGAAATCAAGAATCGAGATATCGGGAATCCCGTGGACAAGAAATCCATACATTTCGAAATTGTGAAGTCCGAAACCCCGATAGGAGATAAGGCTGCGGTCTTGCGAGATAGTGGTCATGTGGGCAAGGAGTTTAGCCAGGAGGGATAACATGTAAGGGACCATATTGGTGAATTGGCCCATCGGAGATCAGGGATTCAAGAGGACAGAGAACTCTTGACATCGGGGATTAGAAAACCCCGAAACCCAAAATTATCAATCATGGAAAATTCATAGGCGTGTGCAGAGGCCGTGACCGGGAAATAAGGACCTGTGGATCGGGAATTTGAGATTCCAATGGGAATTGAAAGAGCCACTCTGGCTCGAGGGTAAAATTAGAACGATCCTTAAGACCGGGAGGTCAGCGTAGGGGCCTTTGCTGAGGCAAGGGGTGCGCCTGCGTCAAAATGGTTATAGGAATCCAGCAGCTTCAAATAGTTATGAGGTCACCCATGGACCAAAATTACCACAAAATCATTTCCAAAAGGTCCAAAACTATACAACCAGTGATAAAATTAAGGTGCATTGTGACTACAAAGGGTGCGCGCGCACATGTGCAAACCAGAAACGCATGAAAAGCACACATGCACACGATTCACAACTATGGTCACTAAAAGCCATGCACACCTGAGAATGACACATTTATGAGATTGGTCAGCTTCCCACCCACTTTTGGTTCAATTTTCAAGTTGATTTGACATCCAAATCGCAGCTGGATCCGACTGGGTGGCTGGTCAAAGACCTAAAAATTCCCTAAACAACCCCTTTTCATACTAAAAGTTGGTTGCACAATACCTAAAAGTGATGCTATAAAACAAGGCCATGGGTGCACTATATTTTCAAGGAATTCATTTGCAAGTTTATGCTACTGCTATTCTCTTAGGGAATCCTCTTTTCTCATTAAGAGTATACTAGCATCATTACATTGGGAAATCCATCTCACCTCTTGAGTGGATTAGCTTGGGATTCTTTCACCATTTCTTTCAAAGCTGTAAGAAGAGCTTAGTTGTGGGGGTCCAAGAGCCCTCCCTTGGAGGAAGAAGGGACCCAAAGTCCTCTTTATTCTTGGTGTTTTCTTTCACTAATATAATCCTTTCCATTGGTGACATGAGTCTTATTGGTTTTTTGTTCTTATGTACTTATGCTCAATAGTTTAGTTGTTCTTTTATTTCTTAGTTTAATTCTTAGCTTGTTATTTTATGTTTCTTTTTCTAACCCTTTCCTTTACAATTATCTTTCTTAGCTAACCCAACTAAGCTTGTAATCACCTATGTTTTGCTCATTTAGGTGATGAAAGAGGTGCAACAGATTGGCAACTCCACTGGGGAAAGGTATCAATTTCCTACCCCATTTGGGTTTTTCTAGCTCTTCTTTTGGTTTATTTAACCTACAGGTACCTTAACCGGCCCAAGACAACCTACAAAACATCCAATTCAAAGTTGAATTGAGAGAATTCAATCCAGAATTTTCTTCGTGTTCATGTGTCAATTGTGCACGGGTTTATTGGCCCACAGTCGCGCATTGTGCACATGTGCACCAAAATTACGGTGTTGTTCTATGCAGGTGCGCCCAAAAGCATGTTTCGGTTTGCGCATAGGCGCTTAGTATGCCTCTGTCTACTTTTAGACCCGCACACCTGTGCAGAAAAATACACATTGTAATATTTTCTGTGATTTGGGGAAGGCCCCCAACCTTCTTAAAAATGATTGCATGCATGTTGTAATCTACACCACACGTAGTTCCCTCTCCATACAAAGGGATTAGTCAAAACACATAGACACTTAGGGGGTTTAAAATCATTATTTCCTCTTTTGCTTTCATTTTGCCACATGGATGGCTTGATTTGACTAAAAGTATAAGTTGGAATCATTTGTAATCACATAAAATTTTCATTGGGACTAGAAGTTGGGTAACAATCATTTAGTATGCTCTTCTCTCGCACTTCAAAGTGACCTTGAGAATCAGAAAAAGGTTGTAGGAAAATTTCATCTCCCTTTAAAAGATTAAAACCTTTAGGAGAGGACAATAGCCCCCTCGGGACTTCTCTTAGTTTATTTTTCAAACACATCTCAAGATTGTAATGGGCCCATACATGCCCACATGCTACAAAGATAGGATAGTGTTGAAATTTACTTTCTTAGATTAAATCACTAGGGAATTTTAAAGGTTTTGTAACGGGCCTATACATGCCCACATGTTCACAATCTAGGACAGTTTCAAAGATTTCTTAGATTAAATCACAATAGGGAGTTAAATGAATAGTAAAGGACCCACATGTACACATGCTAGCTTCCTAGGGACTTTTGAATTACACAAGGCTATACCAAAGACATTTAGTTAATTAGGTAATCAACACTTGTAAGGACCAAGCGAAGTCCACATGCAGCAAGGTGACACCTAATTCATTAAAAAATTGGCACACTTTCACTCATTCACACACAAAAGTCACTTATCACTCACATAGTTTTCATATCGAAACATGGAGGTCAAAGTAAGTTTCTTCCAAAGGGATTCTGAAACACCCCACCCTTTTCTTGACAAAACTATCCACTCCCATTTAATTTCAATGAGACTAGCTCACACCCCCAGTCTCTCAAACAAACCACATATAAATTGTTTCTAAAAACTCACTAAGTTTCCTCCACAGGAGGTGCCAAAAGAATTTTTTTAGTCTAGGTAGGATTTCGGGGATAGGCATCCAAATAACTCCCCGTTATTTGGTTCTCACATTGTCAAAACAATAGAAGTTGTCAAATAGGGAACTGTAAATCCTCCAAGTCAAGTGTTCCTAACACCATAAGGTAGGGAGATACCCGTGAAGGGTTCAAGGCCGAGGTCTAGTTGTTCTATGCATCCCCCCTTGAGGCACCCACCTCTTGGACGAGATCCATCCCGTGACCTATTTCTTAGGCCAAAAATCTAAATGCCGCACTTTAACTGAGGTACCTAGTGACCAAATTTTAGGACATCTAACTAGGTGGAAATTGTGGGCTGCAATTGCACCTTGATCGGATTTTGTATGGCTATTGGGAAATATTTCCAACTCTTTCGGGATATGCCCCCTTTACCCCTCATTATAACTGATTACTACATCCTTCACTAGTTTCTCTTTCGGTGACTTCAAACCCCACTGTTGAGTACTATTGGAAGGTCCAGTGCTATTTGAGAGGAAGGACGTTATGTCTTTTAGGGCATGAGTATTTGTTTTCTTTGATTCCCCATGCGGACAAAACCCACTTATCCACATATATGCTTCTTTATAAAAAAACTTTATGTATGATGCACTTCTGATTGCAGCAAAGGCTCTTGTTTATTTATTACTCTCACCACAATTCACACACATCCACTCATCTAGTCAGACATCATAGGGGACCCACAGAACCCCCGTCGTTCCAGACACTTGCTAAACCTCCCTACTATTTTAGGGGGAGTTATTAATCTTGCCAACTCATTGGCCCCACCTTCTCACACCCCTGTGAGTGCCACTATCTTAGGATCAACTTTGCTTGGCTCCATGTTACTTGGGTCCCATTCCCAGGGTCCACTGTCCACTTCCTCTCCTTTACATAGAAGTGGGGGGGCCAACTTCCTCTCAAGGGGGAAGTACCAACCCACCTAGCCCCCCTCAAGGGTCAGGTTCACAGAACACTCACACCATGGCGGGAACTAATCTTCCTCCACCACTCCAAATGCCATATTTGGCCTCTCTTAACATACCAGATCTAAGAAAACTCACCAATGATCCTATATTGCATGACCCCACATGGCCTGCAATGCCTACCAAACTACCTTCAGACATCCCAAAGTTTGAAGGAAAGGCAGGGGATGACCCTGCCAACCATGTCATGACTTTCCACCTATGGTGCTCTTCCAACAGCATTATGGATGATTCCATATGACTATGATTATTTCAACGCACACTCACTGGCCAATTAGCCAAATGGTATGTAGACAAAAAATTAGGGTCCCATGCGACTTTCAAGTCCTTGGCCAAAGAATTTTTGACCTTCTTCCAATTACCAATCCTCCATGACAATGGTCTTGAACTACTCTCTAATTTTAAACAAACCTTAGCCACACATATTGTTGATCACATTCACGAGTGGCGTCGACGACATAGTTTGTGCAAATCTGAAACCACCAAACAACAATGTCTTGACTTGTTTCTCAGATCACTTGTCTCCCTCCTCGGTAAAGATGTAGCTTCCACCTTCCCTCAATCAGAAGAAGAAGCCATCAATAAGGCTCAACAATATGACCTCATCTATTTGCAATCAGGGTACTTATACATATTACTTCCTGATCTCCCAAAACCCGTGCCATTTGGTTGAGACAAACCCAAGATGTCTCACTCAGCAAATGGATTGATTGGTAATACCATGCACCACAGTCCACAACCCCAATAGCCACCAATGTATGGCACACCTCAATATCTTCCAGCATATGGGGGAACCTCTTATTACCCTCCACCCCCTTATCAACAACCATATCCTATTTCCCTTCCTCCACCCATCAGTGGGCCACCGCTGACACCCACAATACACCCACCAATCCAAACAAGTTCTGGTACTCCCTCTACCTCAGCTTATACTCTAAGTACTAGCGAAAGAACCATGCCTTCCTATGTACCTTATGGATCATTACCCTCACAAAATCTGTACTTCTCATTCCCTGGTCCTCCATAGCCCATGGCTCCCCCACACCCTCACATCGGGGTGAATTTTGTTCAACCCTCTCCCCTTTAGCAATATCAAAATTTTGAACAGTTGAATACGGAAAATTCAACCCATCAGTTGAATAATGCCAAAAAGAAAGGAAAAAATAGGAACAATAGAAACCCAGGTCAAGGTGGGAATCACCCCCAACAGAACCAACCTACTGGGGGCAACCAGAATCAAGGGAATCAGAACCCCCAGGGGGGAAATAAAAACAAGCATCAAGGGAAAAATAACAATAATATTAAAACCACCTTCCCTTGTGCCCTTTGTGGTGAGTTCGATCATTATACTCACGATTGCCCGCAAATCCCTGATTTTAAATGGATGAAAGACTCAAAAAGTGTACCACATCCTCCAGCACCGCCTACCCCTCAGTAGGCCCCACAACAATATGTGCAAAAACCACCTCTAGCCATGCTGCAAAACCCCATTCCACACCAGGGTGTGATGAACACCCAACAAGAGATGCAGCCTACCCCACCACAGTTGGGACAATATCTCGATCTAAACAATCCCACAAATCGTACTATCCTCCTCATCAGTGAGGATTAAATCCTTCTGCAAACACGTAGTTGTCAATATCGTGCACCCGCTGAGTCTCCTCCCATTCCCCCAAAAATAATCCCAGCACCAATAGGACCCCCGTTGGTGATTCCTTTTCCTAACACAAAAACTCCTCTTCACATCCCTCGCATCCCATTGCGTAGGAATGTCCACAATCCATAGTCTAGGGAAGCTCATAATTACAGTTTGGTCGATGACTTAGCACAATCCCCGACTTCCATGTCAGTCTTAGAATTCCTTCAAACTTGTCCCACTCAATGGAAATATTTACTTTCTGCCTTGGGGGCAGTTGACCCACGGATAATCAACTCATCACATTTGATCTCGACTGCAAAGAACCTCACCTTCCCGCTCTAATCGCTTTTCAAATCCCATTGAAAATTTAGAACATTAGAGTTCATCGATGAAGGCGCATCCACATGCATCATGTCCAAGTCTGTATGGCAGAAACTTGGTTCCCCCGAACTCATACCATCTTCCATTACCTTAAGAGCCTATGACGGATGACCATATTCTCCTGAAGGGATCTTCCAAAATGTCCTTTTAAAACTTGGGGGCAAGACCATTCTTATTGACATTGAAGTTATCGATGCCCCACTCGATTACAATATCTTGTTCGGTCGTAGCTACATGTACACTATGAAGGCAGTTTCCTCTTCCGTCTTTCAAACCATGATGTTCCCCCATAATGGGAAGATCATTACCATTGACCAAGTCTCACATTATGAACCCAACCCTTCTGCCAACATCGATAACATTCTCCCTCTCATCCACATGAATTCTGAAGCATACCCACTCATCGAAATGGGTCCTAGAATTTTCAAAGACCCATCATTGTTAGGAACTTACCATGGTGCACCACCGCTCCTTCATCCTTCCAACTAGGTATGCGTCATATCGTCTAAAGGAACTGACATGGAGGATACCCTTCCTCCTAGGGAGTCTTCTATCATATCTGACATCCCACTAGTTGGAGAGCTCCCCCCTCATGAGCCTCCTGCGAACTTGTCAACTCCACAAATTCACGGTTTCACCTCTCCCCAAGGCCATATCCCAGTTTGGGAGACAGTTCCCCAAGCCATTACTCAAATCCCCTTCTTTTACCCTCCACCAGGCGTACAAGCTTTCCAAGTAGCCGCAATGCTTACCCTCCCTAATATGGTGTTGGCAATTCCAGTTTGGTATTTACATCCACCAGAGATGGTTCCTCAACCATCCCTCCCCCCCCAAATAGAAGGAATCCCAATGACAATTCCCATACTCACTCCCACCATACCCTCTACACCCCCACTCACTAACCTCCCTACCACAGCTGGGGGCAGGTGAAAGAAGAAGGAGCCCACAACTTCACTTCCTCCACGTGTCCAACCTCCTTGCACGCTATGTGAGAAATATGGACACCCAACCAACAAATGCCCATCTCTACCCGAGTTACGTAACCGAATTCAACTCAATCAAACACCATCACTGCTCGTCACTGTAGCAAGTACTGCTGCTACCTCGCCTAACACAAGTAGAAAAGGGCTACGAACCAAATTCACTTGTGCCATATGTTCAGAATATGGCCATTATACACACCATTACCCAACACTACCTCAATTCCGACAAACATTAGTCGTTGTACGCCACAACTTCCAGCACAAACCCAATCCAGCTACATCATCCCTACCAAACATCACTGACATCCATTATGTCATGACTTCAGTCAATGAACATATGAGATGCCCTTCCTCTCTATGTGAATCCCTATATCATTTTACATACTAATGTCCTATGATCATTGAATACAGGCAATGCCAATCAACCCTGATTCAAAATCCTGCACCCCCTACAGAATCGATGATTAACCTTACCTCATCACTAGAGGTTCTTCATATCATTTCTCTTGAACCAGAGGCACTCCCTATTCCTTCGCGGTTCTTGGATGACTTATCCGAGGATTTACCTCCAAATCCCCCCAATTCTCCCATTCATTTCCCTACGGAAATTTTACATCCAACTACCACTGGTACTCCTCAGTACCTCAATATTTGGTTTATGTCAAGTGAACCATCACAATCTCATTGCATCGTACCCCCTACTTCTTCATTCCCAAAGGACAACCACATGGTGATATTCTCCGATATCACTCTTTTAGATCCCTTGTATTCCTGCCAATTCCATGGTGACGAGGACATACTTGAAGAATTAAACACCCCTGACTACCCATAGGATGCGCTACACCAAAAAGTTATTTTCTTTCCACAGGAAGCCTTCACGCCTCCTAACCAACACCCCATATACGCAGTTGAAACCAAGGATTTTATCCCATCAGGGCATATCGACTGGTTCAACAATCCACCCAGTTGATCAATACAAAACTGCATTTACCACCCCCTGGGGTACTTTTTCATATCGTGTCATGCCTTTTGGCCTAAAGAATTATAGCGCAACTTTCCAATGGGATATGACCTACATTTTTCATGATCTAGTTCATATCATCCTCGCATACTTGGATGACCTCATATCTTGATCCAAAAAATGAACCCAACGCCTTAATGATTTATGGATCATCTTCCAACGGTGTCGTCAGTACAATATCCACTTGAACCCCCTCAAGTGCATATTCTGCGTCACTGCAGGGCACCTCCTCAGATTCATCATTTCACAAAGCAGTATTACTATGGACCCCCTCAAAGTCCAGGCCATCACATAAATTCCACCCCCCCCCCGGCATTTACGCCAACTCTAGAGCTTACAAGGAAAAGCTAAATTTTTACGGTGATTTTTCCTAGACTATGCCACTCGAGCACACAGTTTCCTTCACTTACTACGCCATGACATCCCATTTCACTGGGATGAACATGCCCAAAAAGCATTCGATGATCTTAAAATGGCCACCCTTTCCACCATAATGGTGAATCAAAATCGTCGACCATCGCCTAAATCACAGCTCTAGCGCACCAGGTGCGCCCAATAAAACTCTAGGGCGCAACATCGACACCCTCTCCAAAAACTAGGCCACCAAGATGGACCCAAAGGAAAAATCCCTTGAGTTCATAGTCTGACATCGGTCAAGCTTCCCTACCATCTTTTCATGCAGCATCAAGGCCCAGGAAAAATTCTCTCCTTCTAGTGCCCGCCCCATAATCCTTAGTTGACCACCATTGATCCGTTGAGTCGCAAGGGACCCATATACCCTCACAATCATCGTTGCTACACAATGATGAAATAAAGCATCCATATCCCTGATACTCACTATGGATCCTAACATGAATTTCTCCCTTGAACAATACCTCGAGCCCAAGTTAGCTAATTGTACATCCCCAGGTAACACAGGCTCCGTCGGCAGGGGCGTTCCCCAAAAAGGGAGCCCATTCAGAAAGTACACATCCTCCACCATAGTGAAGGCTAGCTACTCTCTGTGCACCCTAAAAAAAATGCAGATCCAGACTCCACATCCAGATCAAAAACTATAGAAGATACTCCTGAGCCCATATCAAAGGGCACTCGAAGAACTTCAGCAACCCACAGGCTTCCAAAGTGGCACGAACCATAGGCTCCTCAATAGTCACAGCCTCCCTCAGATGTGACCAATCCCACTCTTGCCAGTGGACCGGCATCATCCCAATGATAGCTTGCAACCACATAATACAGTCCTAGATCAGCCATATCAAACATAAGACACATGAAAATATCCAAAAATATGCGTTTTTGCACCCATCAACCTTGCCTTCAAGGCGCGATTGTTTACCCCTCAGGCGTGCACACATGCGTTCTTGTTCACACCCATAGGCGCACACACATGCATGCCTATTCACTACATAGGTGTGCACACATGCATGCATGTTCATCGCACAGGCATGCCTGACCATCATACAACAATGCCTTCATGGGCCTCTGTCACATACACAGGCGCGCATCACAATGCACCTGTCTTCTATACAACTGCACACCCATGCACAATTGTTTAGCTAACAGGAATGCATACAATGTGCACCTTTTCTCCCCCTTAGGTTTCACTCATGAGCGGGTCATAAGAGAATAGGAATGCACACATGCGTGCGTATTTTTGGATCGCCCACGCACTGGAGAGCCCAGACCCACAAAACCCCCTGTACGACCCTGCCCACAATAGGAAACCTAATTCTATGTAGGATGATAAGATCGCCAACCTGAATATTGTTGGTCCTGAATCAACTAACTCATTCTCTCAAAATCTTCAAATCTCCTCTGAATATCTCTCGTCCAATCACTATGACAACAAGTACAAATGAGGTGGCAATGTGGGCCCTACAACTATATATAAGCCTTTCTACCAAACTTCCAAACACCATTCCGAGAGCTCTAGGTGTCTGTTTTTCGATCCGTCTTCATCCACGGGATCAACATCCCGTCATCTACATCTAGACAGTCCCCAGGCCTTTTTTTATCCTTAGCCCCCAGGGCACCATTTTTTCATACCCCATCTAGGTACGCATGCTCATGTTCAAAATTATCAAATAAATGCTTGTATGTTCAATTCTCTTTAGATATTGTTCACATTGGGTATTTTGTTTTCATGTGTGCAGTTACTTTGTCATCATACATTAGTGCAACTCCTTCAGGTATATAATCAACACTAGCATGTAGTCATTCCCTCTAAATCTCAATTGCATCTCCAGTCACACCCTCTAAAATTTGCCTTTAGGATCCCCATCTCCGGCTCTGCAGTATCGACACCTCCATTGCATTTTGGGTATTGTCACCTAGTAGCACTCTCCCCCACATGAGTTGTCCCATTCATAGCACCCTTTGGCACTTTGACACTCATGTTGTTTTTCAACCCTTTAGCAATGGGATTCCCAATAGTCTTACATCATGTTGTGAATCAACTACATACTCCTTCTCCTCATTTTGCTAGCTTTCCCAAACAGACTCCCAAGTTATCTCTTCAAGGTTCTCTTTTGAATGCACCTCTTCAGTATCATTAACCTGCCATTTCATCCACAATCAGTTTGCCCAGCCGTAAAATTCCCTCCATTTCATCTACCTCATACAAAAAACCAACCATGGAGCCCCCAACCTCCACTAGTTCTCCAAGCAAAATCCACCCTAACCAGCCCAAACATATTACATTGCGGCACCCATTTCTGTATTTGTACACTCATCCCAACTTATTCTTTATAAATTGTAAAAAGCCTTTGTTTCCAGCATTTACATATATTTTTGTCGTCACCTTTGACGACCTTCTTCCATTTTTGGAAAATGCAACCCATGTCGCCCTTGGTTGGGGCACTCCTTATCATCTACTCCTATTGACATCATCCATATACTCTGAGTATCCCACATGCCACTTACCTCTTCTCTCTGAGTTTGTCCACTTTGTCCCACCTCTGACAAAACTCATCCCACGTCTTGTTGTCCCCCTGACACTCGACCTAGTTGAACGGTTGCGACCACTTATACTTCACATATACCCCCAACCAAGGGAAGTATTGATTCTTCATACATATTGATTTCTTCCATGTACCTCATCACCTCACCTAGTATATTTCATGAAGCCCTTTTCTTCTTGGAGTCTCGTCCCCCTTTTTGTCGACATCAGCACAGTTTCTAGAAGGGCGACAGTATCTTGACTCTCATTACCTTTCCAATGAGAGGTCTCAGACAAAACAGGGAGAACCACAATTTCTCCCTTCTGTCGTTGACCCCCGTAAAATTTGACTTCAACACTTTCTCATGTTAAAGTGGGTCTTACTTTGCGACTATTACAATTATTTCTTATATATTTGCTGAAGACCTCTGAACTTGGTTGGGCTATCAATGCCTAAAGAATCCATGATACTTCTTATAGGTGTCATTGCCTACTATTCAGAGTATGTTCCTCCTCAGAATTGTCTTCTGCCTTTATCACGACCTCCCCCGAGAGTGCTGCAGTTGTCTACATCAACACACCATTTCAGTTACTATACAACACCATTTTTTTTTTAGTCACATGACACGAGCATGGGGCATGCCCACCTCATTTGTAAACAGTTTATTTTTACACACTTTATGGAAGGTTGGGTCCTAGAGGTTCCCTTCTCCCTCCAACGGGTCACTCTTGATACTCTCAGTAGAAGAAACATTGATAAATTTCAGCTATACGTATGCTCCTAACCTCATCCATTAGGGGGCATCTGTTATCACTGAAATTTCATCCGCAAATGGTTACAGGTATCCAACAGCTTCAAACAGTTATGAGGTCACCCATGGACCAAAATTACCACAAAATGATTTCCAAAAGGTCCAAAACTATACAACCAGTGATAAAATTAAGGTGTGTTGTGACTACACAGGGTGCATGCGCACATGTGCAAACCAGAAATGCACGAAAAGTGCACATGCGCATGATGCGCAACTGTGGTCACTAAAATCCACGCACACTTGAGAATGACACATTTATGAGGTTGGTTGGCCTCCCACCCACTTATGGTTCAGATTCCAAGTTGATTTGACATCCAAATCTCGGTTGGATTCAGCTGGGTGGCTAGTCAAAGACCTAAAAATGCCCTAAACAACCCCTTTTCACACTAAAAGTTGGTTGCACAATACCTCAAAGTGATGCTATAAAACAACGGCATGGGTGCACTATATTTTCAAGGAATTCATTTGCAAGGTTATGCTACTACTATTCTCTTGGGGAATCCTCTTTTCTCATCAAGAGTATACTAGAATCATTACATTGGGCAATCCATCTCACCTCTTGAGTGGATTAGCTTGGGATTCTTTCACCATTTCTTTCAAAGCTGTAAGAAGAGCTTAGTTGTGGGGGTCCAAGAGCCCTCCCTTGGAGGAAGAAGGGACCCAAAGTCCTCTTTCTTATTGGTGTTTTCTTTCACTAATATAATCCTTGCCATTGGTGACATGAGTCTTATTGGTTTTTTGTTCGTATGTCCTTATGATCAATAGTTTAGTTGTTATTTTATTTCTTAGTTTAATTCTTAGCTTGTTCTTTTATGTTTCTTTTTCTAACCCTTTCCTTTACAGCTGTATTGCTTAGCTAACCCAACTAAGCTTGTAAGCACCTCTATTTTTATCATTTAGGTGACGAAAGAGGTGCAATAATAACTTTCTTAGTTATTGGTCCTTCCAATCATTGTTCTACTGCGGCGACTACTTTTTCTAGCTGTGCACCTTGTCCTTAAATCTCCTCAAAAAGTGTGCAAGCTTCATCCTGCACTAGTTGGAGCCTCTGGGTCACTTACATGACTTTACTCTGGATGGCATGGACCTGTTGCTAAACCATGCGTTGTTCATGTGACCTTTTCATCCTCTCGACTGGTGATAGTAGCTTCAACTATGCTTGCATTGCTGTTTCCTGTTGCTTTGCCTCTTGGAGTTGTGACTCCAATCTCCTTAGTTCAGGGTCATCTGCAAGGTTCTTGTAGGTCTACACACTTTGACTGCTTAATTGCTTACATTCTAAGGCCAATGCCTTGATTCTTTCTACTACTCTCCAAGTAGTTTCTCTTCTCTAAGCTCACACTTCCTATGAAGTGCTTGGCATGGCTTGTAGTTCCAATTCTACAACTCTTTCTTGAAGGTGTTGAATAGCTTTAGCGAGCTTCTCCACTTGAATCTCCACTGTGTATTCTTCTATTTGCGTGAGGCCTGACATAGAGTGAAGTGCTCTGGTGACTGCTTCCTTGACTCCCATCTACTCTGTGAGTAGTTGTTATTTTTCCTTCTGTATCTGCGCTTTATCCTCTGCAAAATTCTCCTGGAGGTAATATTTCTCTTGCTGTGCAATCTGGCATTGCTCTATGGATTCCTATTTTGCTTTCTTTAATGTCTCTGTGGCCTGCTCCTTTTCCTCCTAGACCCAACGAAGGTGATCCTTGGTTGAGTCTGCTAATATGCATAGCTAGGTAGGCTAATCTCCCACTTTTATGCCCCTTGTTGACAATGATGCAGTAGACACCACGTGGCTCAAATAAAGATCCTATTCTACCCCTTTGAGATCTGCCTCAATCTTGTCAAACATTATCTCCTATTTGGATTCTCTTCACTGCAAAATGTCCTTTGAGGTATCTAATACAGTGGTGATGATGAGGTCAATATAATCTACCATGAGCAAAGTCTGAAATGGAGGTTTATTGACTTTTGAATTCTTCTTCGATGAAGGTTTCATCAGGGAACCCTTTCTTTTCTTGGATGTTTCTGTCTCTGTTAGGGGATATTTAGGCGGTGTTACTTCACCCTGTTTATGCTTTTATTCTTCCCCTTCATCCTCTTCCTTGTATACTTCGTCACCTCCTCCCCCTTCAGGTGAATCTAGTGTAGTTTCCTTTGATGCACTACTCAATTCCTATACCTCTTCCTTCTTTTTCTTCCTGCTGCTACTGGGTGCATCATATTATTCATGAGTGACCATAGGAATTTTGATGAGGTCAGGGTCAGAGAGTTCTTCCTAGTCAACTGGTACAAGTAACTCTATAGGCCATTCCTTGGTTCTTTCTTCCATGTCCTCCTCCATGAGTTTGTAATAGGACGAGAGCTCTTCTTTGTGTTCGTCTCCATGCATAGTGATATAGATGAAGTGCCTGTCTACGCGAAACTTCGCAAGTGGCCTGAACCTATGCAAAGTGTTCGACGTCATGTGAGGGAAAGATTCAATGGCCCTATTCAACTATAGATAATAGGTGTGGAACACTGCATTTGAATATCATCTATTTTCCTTGTCGCTTAAATACCATATGATAGTGAACTTCACAGCTAGTGGTTCGGACGACTCAATTTCAGGAAAGGTCACTCCTTCTGGCATCTCCCAAGCAATGAAGGAAATGATAATTAGTAGCCAACTAAAATGGAACTTATAGCCCTGATCCTGAGCTTCATGGTATTATTTATCTAACTAGTTGACAAGGTAGCTCACCCAATTCATTTGCAGCCCTTCAACGCATTTTCCTGCGAGGTCGACGACAAACCTCATGACTTGTGTTGGACTATTCTTCCTGGCAAGCTTACTAATGTTCAACTGGAAATCTAGACGCATTGCGCCATTTTGGATGGAGGCTATCTTGTGGCCCCACTTCCCTTTCTCCACATCTCTGTAGGTTTATTTTATGCACTGCGTCAGGGAACGATCTGCAACCTTCCTTGGGTAAAAATCCTAGGGATCCAGTCCTTGCATGCTTAATCCAATGATCTGATGGATCAACACCAGATCTATTGTGATGCAATGATCCAACCATAGGTAACCACCATGGTATCATGACAGGAGGATTTTAATGCACGTGTTAACCTCTTGATGTCTACCAAACTGTGAGATCTTCATCACATTAAGAATGGTGGACCTTGCAATGTCCATATTCCACGACTAGGGGATTATCTTTGACTTCTTACCCATTGTCTTGGTCAATTACTTGTGTGGTGCGAGCATGCCATAGTTCAAGCGGTCTCCTATTTGAGGTCAATGATCTTGAACGTCATAATCTGACCTAACTGTAGTCCAACTACGCGTATCCCCTTCAGGAGGTACACAGTAATCAGTGTGTAGCCGAAGTCCCTTGGGATGCTATCATGACTAACCACACTAGCCAAAGGCGGGATATAGTCGAGAAGGATTGATGGGATGAGATTCACGTTTTCCAAGTCATCGTGATTCTTTCTTCATTTCTCTATCACAGTTTGGGAGGCCCCAGATTGATGTGCAGTCAATGGGGATGCTTTCACTCCTCTTGTCGATGAGGCATGTACTCCTATGTAAATGACCTTCTCATCCATGAGGTTTATGAGAATCTCTTTATCGGATTTCTCTACTGTGTTAAAGTCACCCGACATACACACTCAAGATTAGATATCTCAGGTCGGTGAACAAATAATCAAGGTAGAAGAACGGATGGTGAGGTTACAATAAGAACTGCGTGAAAGAAATTAGTTCTCTGTGGGCTCGAATAATCACACAATTCATGAAAGTGTCTTATGTGCAACATTCGATGGGATAAATAGATAACGTCATAACATACTCCTCCAATGGGTAGGAATGCCTCAATCAATACAATTCCATCCATTATGGCACAGTCCCAATAGTCTTATGGAGAACGTTCTGAAAATAACTGTGTTTCTAGCCATTCTGGAGCATTGTTCTAACGGTTGAGACGCCTCCAATGATCATATTGCTTCACTGTGGTGAAGTTTCAGTCAATGTTATTATGCAATTCTGGCAAGGTTCAATTTCTGCAAGCCTTCCTTCTGTGAAGTCCTCTCTGGAACCTTCTGCAATTTTTCTAGCTTCGTCTTCTTCTGACTGAGATTTATAGCTTTCTTTCCTATGATCTGCATCTCTGGATTCCTCTTTCCATTCTTGTTCTTATCATTTCTTAGAATAGTAACTTGGCACTGTTGAGGATCTTTCCTAAGGTTCGATCGTAATACTTCTTCTCTTACTTATTCTAGAGTAGGTTCTCTACTCTCCTGCATGGATAAGTTCTCTAAGTCTTCTTGCATTCTTTCAACTTTGATAGCTAGGTCTCTGGCACTCAGTTGCTTCGACTTGTACTCCTATTCTTCTAGTAAGCGCGCTATTCTCCTAGCCATGAAATCCCTTAATTATTTCTTTTTCTATTCTAGATCTTCCTCTTCTTCTTTCCTTCGGATATGACATTTCTCAATCCAATTCCTTCCTAACAAAAGTGCAAGGGGGTTGTTTCTCTCAACAAACTTAATGACCTCAAATTCTTCTTTTGTCGATGCTCCATGAGAAATAATAGGTACATGGGTAAGTATTCTACATAGATTTATCATCTTTACTTTAAACAATCATATAACTCCAAGTGAATGAACCATAGAAGGATTTCCTAAGATTTACCAAGTACTTTATTTCATAATGTTCACCTATGTTTATGCATCCAATACATAGTCTATGTCAAAGTATCCTATTCTTGTTTCTATGCACTCTTTCTCTTTTAAAATATTTGATAAATCGATGTCTCTGTGATCATTCAATGTTTCTTTCATTTGCAGTAATATAGCCTCTGATTCTTTCTTGTAACAACCCTAGATGAATACATGCTTAGGGATTATTAAGTAAAATTTATTAGATAATTAATTGTCCTAATATGGTTTTAGTTAAACAATGATTAGTATTAATAATATTAATTGATTAATTATTTATTAATTAATTGTTTTTAACTTTTGATTAATTAATTAATTAATTAACTATTACATATCACACTCAATGATATTGGTAATAATTTAAGGGGGGCTTAATAATTTTAAATTGTTTAATTAAAATGCTTTACGTATGCGGGAGAGGATAAGGAATTAAAGGAAGGGATAAGATATTAATGAAGGGGGGATAAGGCATTAAAGGAAGGGATAAGATATTAATGAAGGGGGGATAAGGCATTAAAGAATGGGATAAGAAATTAATAAGGGGGAGATAAGGAAATTAATGAGGGGGAAGAGTCGGTGAAGGAGGGATAAGGAAGGGAA
>ML777015.1:983069-1022966 GCA_009831015.1 Picea engelmannii | reverse complement strand
GGGGAAGAGTCGGTGAAGGAGGGATAAGGAAGGGAAGGAGTTGGAAGGGAGATTATTCTACGGAGGTTGGGGATGGATTTTGGGAGAGCTCTGGATTGGCAGAGAGAGTGAAATTTTGTGAGTGGGATTGATACAGTGCACCGAATTTGCTAGGGGTTTTGGGCACGGAGGGCCAGGATATCCATTGATATCCTGGGGCTAGGGAGCTACCTAGTTGGCAGGGAGGACGATTTTGGGTAGTGTTTTGCAGAAGCGGGAAGGAAGCAAGCTGCGGACAACAGGAGGAAAATAACATCAGGTTCAGGTATTTACCAAGAATTATGCATTGTTTTTGCATTCATTTCTTATTAAATTTTATTATTGTTGATGAATTTTCTTGCGAATGTGCTTAATGAAGTAACTCTTAAATTTTACTGCTCTGTTGTAAATTAAATGGTTGTTTATTTAGTTTGGCTCTTACATTTGGTATCAGAGCCTAGGTTTGAAATTTGGGCCTAAAGGGCCAAAATCTCTAGCTCTCATTCCCCTCCGCCTAACCTGCAAACAAAACAAAGAAATTTTAAAACAAATATATAATATATATATATATATGCAACAAGAATGGAAAATGTAAAAACAAATTTACCGAAGTAAAACAATTGGTAACTTATTTGGGTTTGGCTGGAATTGGATTGAATTATTCCAGGAATATGAAGGAAATATGGGTTTTCATTTTACATTTATTTATTTCTTATTCTTCCATTGTTTATTTCTAGTTTACTTCTAGAATTACAAACAATTGCAAACAATTTATTTCCATTGTTATACAAAAAATTACGGACAGTTTATTTCCATAGTTATACAAAGAATTACAAACAGTTTACATAGTTATACGCAGTTTTCTCAAAATTGGGTAAGCTACGATAACAATACAAATATACAACATGTCGTCAAGGCTTATATGTAAAAATCAAAGAAGCAAATATATCATGCGTGTATCTTCATCAAGATTTAGATGTGCATACCAGGACTTGAAACGAAAACCCGGATTCAATTGGGAACTTGGGCGGATGCTCCACTCTTCAGACGCTCCCAGAGTCGGTTCGGAAACTGACCGGCCTCCAAATTCTTGAGTCGACCGAGTGCTTCGCTCCCAATTAGCTGTTGAGGCTGCTAAGGGAGTAATGCCAAATTGAGCTCACAGTCCAGCCAAACTCCCACCTATATTCCACCAACAAACCAGAGAAAAAATAGCCCAAATTTACAAGAAAAGAGCAAATACCGTATTTATGTAGATACAACTATTGCAACTTACAGACATTTCTAACAGACAATAAAAAAAAAACATGAAATTTCTTTAATTAATTACATGTTACATTAGAGGAAAATAATAATTTTTTTTTTTTAACAAATTCCATTTGAAAAATAAAGTAAAAATATCAAACCCTGCTATCAAAATCCATAATACTTTCACATCCTACTATCAAACCCTAAACGTTAAGAGCAAGAGATTATTTAATTAAAATGCAGAGAATGATAATATAAAGTTCTAAATACATTACTTACATGCGTTCGAGAAGCGTAGATTGGGAATTCGCAGTGAAGGATGAGACATTGCAGTGCAGTTGGTGTAGAATACCCAGAGATTTCTGAATGGATCTTGAAATTGGGTCTAATGTAGATTTAACATCCACGGGAGCGCCACAATTGCCTGCAGCGGCACCAGGCCTTTGGCTGTCCATGGGATTTGAAATGAAGAACACCTTTCAAACACAAAGTTGGGATAATCACTGAGTAAACAGTAAACGACGGTTTTACTATGCGAATGGAGACATACGCATCCCCTCTGCAACATAATGTCTCTCCACATAAACCTGCTTAATGAAGGTTTGCAGTCTCTCGACATTGCTGCTGTTAGGCAGGCCATTATTCTGGAAATCCCAGTTCTTCAAGTAAATTTGTCGCGCCTGCCCATTTCCCCGGGAATGAAGAGCGGTAACTTCTGCCGCGGTGAACTTGGACATCGATATTGATTTAACATGGTGAGTGAACTCCCGGTGTATACCGTTGCATGTCAAACATACAAAGGTCCATAAATTGGTACACACGTACTGAGGAACCAGAGTGTTACAGTTGATGCACTTCTTATTCTCATTCAGCTTTGACAAAGCTCATATCAGATTCTCATTCTTCTCTTCCTTCTTCAAACGAGTCGCCATTGTTCTTAAAAATTATATTACCCCATCGTTCATGGCATCCGCATCCTTTAAATTTCACAGAACCTTCAATTGACTACCATTTCTGCTGCAGCAGCATCCTCTAACTGCTTATTTCCTTTTGGCATCCCTAATATTTTGTGGACCTCTAGATGAAACCAGTCAGCGACAAATTTGTGGGGTAATTCGACCCCAACAAACAATCTGTAGAGTGTAGAGCATAAGACAAGACGAGACGCCGAAGTGAAATAACCGTTCACTGCCAGAACAAAGAACTCGAAATTCTTCAGTGTCAGCTTAAAGCTGGGCAGCGTGAGACCCCAACACCAAACTCTCTTTCCCACATCCTGCTTCTCAGTGCACACATATGATCATCCTCCACAGAAACTTCAATGTAACCCGTACTCAAAGACGCTAACACCAACAAATAATAATCTGCCCATGCAACTCTCCAGGCCACAGATGAACTCGTCTCCGACCATTCAACCTCCGAAGGCTATACCCAGGGAAGTCCATAAATGTTTTCTGCATCGCTAACGAAGCAGGTCAACAATTGCTCATGGAATGTGCATCCAACCTGCCAGTAGTTGAATCCAATGTGGATTTTCCGAGAGATCTTCCAGTTGATCGTATAATAGAGGACAGAAAAAACTGAGTTCTTTAACGATTGCTGGAATACTACAAGGTTTGTTATGATTATGAGACTGCATAGAAGTTCACAACTCATGCAAGCAACAGTGCACGCGTAGGGTCGAAGAGACAGGGGTTTGGTACTGAGAACCGGAGGCCGGGCACGTGGGCCTCATGCGACGACCCACGAGGCCGATTCACGAGTAACTTTTTATTATTATTTTATTCTTCTTGTTGTTTGTTGTTTATTTCTTATTATTATTTTAATTGTAATAAATTAAATGTTTTAAATTTTTATTTTTTTACTTATTTTAATTAAAATTATTTTAAAAAAAAGAAAAAAAAAAGGGGTTTAAAAAAAAAATTCATTTTATTTAAATTTTAAATTAAATTAACTTAAATTAATTAACTTAAATTAAGTTAAAATTAGTTAAATAAAAATTTAATTAATTACATTACATTAAAAATAAATTAAATTAATTGGGTATTTTGATATTTTTTATAAGTAAAACAAAAGAAAAATTTATGGAGTCCGCGAGGATCGAACCTCGGACCTCCTTCCACCGTGAAATCTTTAACAAAGTCTTCCCTTCCAACACGCCATACCATATGCCTTTAAAAAAAAAGGGTGTATGTGCGTTGATTAAGGCGATTGAAGCTTAGGATTAAGCTTAGTCTAGATTATTAGTTTTAATAAACCAGCACAGCCGCAAAGTGGCTGGCGGCTGTTTAACGCTGAAAGGAACATAGTGCTAGTGAACGCCGAAACGTGGGTGGCAGTTGCGGACGATTATTTAGTTTCCGCAATTTAATCCTATTTAATCATTAAACGTGGTAATTATATAACCTTACAGCAAATTTTTTTTTACGTGATAGGTAAATGTTAAAAAGTAAACATGTTAACGGATGCATTGATAAATGCAAGAAAGTTGAACGATAAATCTGACCCATTGACGTTGGAGGATGACTAAGAATATGTCAACATCTTCAATACATAGCCATTAGATCAGGGTTTAAGGTTAAGTAAGATTAAGAGATCATTGATTGTGCCCATTGTCAATAGGTGTACGCCTATTGACGTAAATTAATAAACATAAAGTCGGAAGTCACTATAATCAAGTGGTAAGAGAAAAGTTAAAAGGGATTAGACTAGGACAAGCAGGAAGGAGGCGACATATGTACTAGGAGAGTAAGCATAGGAAGTGGCGAGTGAGGCGCAAGGCTAACGAAGCTACAGGGAAAAGGAACCAATAGTTATTTTCGTAGGGGCGAAGAAACTAAGCTTAGATGCTTAAACCTAACCCTAACCTAGATAATCCCCTAATGGAGTAATGTCTGTTTACAGACAAGTAAAGAAAACTTACGCCTAACCCTGTTTCTAGTTTGAGTAGCACCAATTTGAAACATCCTGGAACTCACCCTGACAACTTTGGTTGATGCAGGTCAAATCATACAGGATGGTCAGGACTCGAGGGGGTTGAGGCAGGGGAGCGTCGTCGCAAGCTCCGCCAACACCATCAGCGCCACCACCACCATCACCCGAACTAGCCCTCATACTGCACTCGTTGGAAGCCATCAACGAGACTTTAAAGGGGTGACAACCGGCAGGGACTGAAGTGGAACCCCCACCGTCTAGAACATGTAATCCAGAAGCATCAAGGGATTCAGGGGGAGGACCTCCACCTGAAGACATCACGCGAGAGTTGCAGAAGATCAAACTTCCTAAGTTTGCCGAAGGTCGCGCCAGTGAACGTGCGGAAGCATGGTTGGAAGGCATGACAAGGTGTTTTGCCTTAAGGGACTATGCGTCCAATTCAAAGGCAAAGATCGCCATTTTTCAGTTAAGAGACAGCGCTTTGAACTGGTGGGGAAACCTGGAAGGAAACTGCACCTTACCCCAGACACAATATCTTGGGAACTTTTCGAGGAGAGGTTCCGAAGGAAATATCTACCAGTGTACTACGAGGAACAACAGGTAGGGGAATTTCATGCATTAGTACAGGGAAACAAAACTGTAGAAGAATATGAGATTCGGTTTATGGAACTGGTCAAATATGTGTCGTATATGGATAATGACCAACGACAGGTAGAGCGCTTTGTCTATGGATTGAACCATAGGATAAGAGCTATGGTGCAGATGTGGAAACTGTCTTCAGTGGCGGAGGTGATGGAAAATGCGCGTTACACGGAAGAACACATGAACTTGACCGGGGGTACAAGACCAACATTTCCGCATCGCCCGGGGTTCGTAGGAAAGGCCCTGAGGTCATTTCCTAGGGGAGGGGGCTCAAGTCCACCACCATATGGTAACAGAGTCATGCCAAGGACAATAGCTGTAGGGATTTCAATGGAAGCGAGTGCAGCATCTCGTTCATCACCAACGGTGCAGACAGGTCCACGACCATCGCAGGGAACAACTAGTAGGGGCAGGGGTTCCAGGGGAGGGAACTCATTTCAAAGACAGACACATAACAATGCATAGGTTCAATCTGGTGTTACCTGTTGGGGGTGCGGGGGACCCCATTACCAGCACAACTTCCCAGAGTTACAATCAGGGTTCGTGCATAGAGAAGGAAAGGCGCCGATGGGGAGAGCAAGTAGAAGCCACCATATTTACGCAGCAGTTAATAACCACCAGGCCGAACATCAATCCACGGTGGTGGAGTCATCAGGTATGCTAAATCATATCAATGTTAAGATTTTGTTTGATTTTGGTGCGACAGATAGTTTCATTTCACCATCTGCATTAGAAAAGAGTGGGTTGGCAGCCTACGAGCAAGATGACTTTAAACAAGTTGAGATGGCTTCGGGGGAAAAACAAGCGGTAGGACCTAGTGTTGATAATTGTATAGTAGACCTGGGGGTGTGTACTACCAGGTTGAAAGTATATGTCACTGCTCTTGGGGCATATGACCTAATCATTGGAATGGATTGGTTAGCAGCTCATCGAGCTTTGGTAGACTTTTTCGCAAAGAGGGTGCTTTGTGTCGATGATGAAGGAAGACCAGTAGAGATCCAGGGCATATAGAGAAAAGTGTCATTCCTCTTTATATCAACTATGAAGGTTAAGCGATGCTTGAGACAAGGGTGTTGAATTTATGTAGTGGAAGCAGTGAATGAAAGGAAGGGACCCTCATTGGATCAGTACCCGGTATTGTCAAAATTTCAGGATGTTTTTCCGAACGAGTTACCAAGGTTACCTCCTGAGAGAGAGCTTGATTTTACCATTGAGCTAAAACCTGGTGCATAACCAATCTTCAAGACTCTGTATTGGATGACAGCGCCAGAACTTTGTGAGTTGCAAATGTAGTTGAAGGAGTTACTGGACTTAGGGCTAATAAGGCCTAGTGTCTCACCTTGGGGCGCACCGGTAATTTTTGTAAAGAAGAAGGATGGATCCTTATGACTGTGTATAAACTACAGGGACTTGAACTGTGCTACAGTGAAAAATAGGTACCCGATGCCGCGAATAGATGACCTCTTTGATCAGATGAAAGGAGCAGCAATATTCTCAAAGATCGATTTGCGATCAAGGTATCATCAGTTAAGGATTAAGGAAGGTGATATCCCAAAAATGGCCTTCCGAACTCGGTTTGGACATTACGATTTTGTTGTAGTACCTTTCGGATTGACCAATGTGCCAGCAGTATTCATGAGCCTCATGAACGGCGTATTCCAGAAGTACTTAGACCATTTTGTACAAGTATTTTTAGATGACATCCTCATCTATTCCAAGAATGAAAGAGAACATGAGGAAGACTTGTGAATAGTGTTGTCCTGCCTTAGAGAGAAAAAATTGTATGGGAAACTGTCGAAGTGTTCCTACTTCCAGAAAGAGATCCACTATTTAGGTCATAACATTTCCAGCAAAGGAATCTCTGTGGACCCAAAAAAGGTAAAGGCCATTATGGAGTGGCCAGTGCCGAAAAATGCCCACGAGGTGAGAAGCTTCATGGGGCTAGCGGGTTATTACTGGAGATTTGTGGAAGGATTCTCAAAAATAGCAAAACCCATCACCACTTTGCAACACAAGGGGGTCAGGTATGAATGGACAGAAGAATGTGAAAGAGCATTCATTGAGCTTAAGAGGTTACTAACTAGTGCGTCAATTCTACGAGTGTCGGATATGGAAAAGGACTTTACGGTCTGCACGGACACCTCAAAGAAAGGGTTGGGGGCCGTGCTAATGCAGGATGGAGGAGTGATAGCTTATGCATCAAGGAAGTTGAAGAAACATGAGGAGCTATACGTAACTCATGATTTAGAGTTGGCATTTGTAATGCTAGCTCTGAAACTTTGGAGGCACTATCTTGTTGGGTGAAACTTTGAGCTCAAAACGGACCATCAAGGTTTAAAACATCTCTTCACCCAAAGAGATATGAATGCCAGGAAAAGGCGATGGAGTGAGTTTATGAGTGAGTACGATTTTGGTATTTCATACATCAAGGGAAAGGAAAATGTGGTCGCAGATGCCTTGAGTAGGAGACCACGTATATTCTCCTTGGTAACCTTAAAGGTCAATCTGAGGGAACATGTGTTGACACAACTCCCAGGAGACAGTTGGTATTTAAAGGTTACTTCAAACCTCCAGAGCAGGAGGCAGTTAGACCCAAAGTATGAAGGATATAATCTGGAAACAGACGGATTGTTAAGATATCGAGGAAGGATTTACATCCCTGAGAATGGGTATATTCGAAGCATCATACTGAAGGAATCCCATAGATCACTTTATTGTGCACATCCGGGAGTGAAGAAGATGTACGCAGTTATGAAGAAGATCTTCTTTTGGGTAGGCATGAAGTGCGATGTAGTCCATTTCATCACCAAATGCCTGGAGTGTCAACAAGTGAAAGCTGACCACCATCACCCGACAAGCCTCCTACAACCACATGATGTTCCTATGTCCAAGTGGGAAGTCATCTCTATGGATTTTATTGTGGGGTTTCCGCTCACATCCCATAGACACAATGCCATTCTTGTGATAGTGGATAAGTTAAACAAGAGTGCTCATTTCATTCCGGTTAGAGACACTTACGATGTCACTGATGTGGCATGTGTGTTTGTAAGCGAGGTTATCCGTTTGCACGGGATACATAAGAAGATCATTTCAGATAGGGACTCCAGATTCACTTCTAGGTTTTGGACAAGTTTACAGTCAGCATTGGGGACTCAATTGAACTTAAGCACAACTTATCATCTTGAAACAGATGGGCAAACTGAGAGAGTAAATCAAGTTATGGAAGACATGCTTAGGATGTATGTAATGGATAATCAAACCCAGTGGGAGAAGTACCTACCTTTAGTAGAGTTTGCCTACAATAACAGTTATCATAGTTCCATCAGAATTCCACCCTACGAAGCTTTGTATGGGAGGCCATGCAGAACGCCGTTGAGTTGGGATAGACTAGAAGACCGAGTAACAGTTGGGCCATAATTGATTCAAGAGATGGAGGAACAACTGATTCAGATTAGGCAGAGATTAAAGGAAGCACAGGATAGGCAGAAAAGCTATGCAGATGCACACAGGACCGACCGAAGTTATGAAGTGGGAGACCAGGTTTTCATTCGTATCAGGCCTAATAAGAGTACCATACAGTTTGGAAAGGGGACAAAATTGTCACCTCGGTTTATAGGACCATTCAGGATCCAAGAGAAAATTGGACTCGTTGCCTATCGTCTCATACTGCCACCCCACTTGCATAAAACTCATAATGTGTTTCATGTATCTGTTTTACGTCATTATGTTGCTGATGAATCACATAAACTAAATTGGAAGGAATTGCAGGTATCGGGCGTGGGAACCCTCACGGTAGAACCGTTACGCATATTGGACCGTAGAGTCTGACAGCTCAGGAGTCATCTAGTATACCAAGTTAAGGTTCAGTGGGACAAGTATAGTCCAGGATCTGCTACTTGGGAAGATGCTGAGACACTACGACGAGACTATCCCTCACTATTTTGACCACCTCGAGAACATGTTTCTCAAAGGTGGGGTGTATGTAAGACCATCTTTTTACTTAGACAACCAGGATTACCTGAGGCCTATATACTTTATTTTCTAGTCACAGTGAAACTATTAAGGGATACACTTAAACTTTAAAACTTATGAACTTTTATGAATGTTTAAATGTTATTTGATGATGAGGTATATGATGCGATCTACTACGTGCATGTAAATTTTATGAATATTTAAATGTCATTGATGATGATGTGTGTAATGCGATCTATTATGTGAATGTAAACTTTATGAATGTTTAAATGTTATTTGATGATGATGTATGTAATGTGATCTATTATGTGAATGTAAACTTTACGAATGTTTAAATGTTATTTGATGATGATGTATATGATGCGACACATTGTGAGAATGTGAATTAAATGAATGTTTAAATGCTACTAGGATGATGTTGGATAGTATGCAATCTAGTTTGAGTTAATGATAATCTTGAGAATGGGTGTTGAAATTGAATTATGGGATATTATAAGATCTATTTCTAATTGGAAAACTTTGATGTTAACTTATCGGTATAGGGATACCAAATTGAAATGATGCTAGTATGCAATTACATGATGATAATGCATGGAAATGTATGAGTTTGTGTTATAGACTAATCTGCAGGTTATGGGCTATGAAATAGCCAAAGGATAATGATGATGAAAGTGGATATCAGGACCACTAACCGAGAAACATTACGGTATGAATATTATATGTGAAATTTTTATTGGTTTGGATACATTTCTATGATATGTGGATCAGTGCATGATTTCAGGTGACGACACTGCCCAAAACCGAATAAACGATGACAAAACCTCCAGCAACATGATGCCACTGTATATTTCATTATAGGGTGTGGACCCTAGTCCTGTTAGGAGGGGTGGAGGCATTTCCCATCGTGTATCCTCCATTGTAGGGTGTGGACCCTAGTTATGATTAGGAGGGGTGGAGGCATTTCCCACCATGTATCCTTCGAAACCTAAAGTCATGGGAGAACGGTGCTAGTTCACGCTCCCCAAGACGTGTGATGATGACTGTCAGTTGCCTACTAGGGAAGCTTGGTCGAGATAGCGACACTTCCACTTACGGGTTCTATTTGGAGTTAGGTCAATATAGTTGACGCTCCAAGATAGTCTAGCAGAGGACGGATAGGAATGGAGATGGAAGTATGTTAGGGAGGAAGGATGAGTAGCAATAGTTGAGAAAGTATGGATATTTGTCTTGTGGTGGAAGTTAATGTTTTTCCTTCAAAAAAGAAAAAAAAAGAAAAAAAAAAATGAATATTCATTATTATGTAACTAAACCAAAGTTGTTTAAAATAAAATTGTTGAACCGGATAGTAGTAATTAAGGGATTTCTCAACAACTGATTGGTTTGTTGTCTTTTATAAAAAACTAGTCTTGCTGAATGGATTGAATGCGTACATAAAATACTAAAGGATGACCGTTTGATTATTAGTACATGCATGGGAATTGTATGTACTAGCTACACATGCAATTCTTGTACATATACACTAGTATGTATGAGTTTTCTTGACTTACTTACTAATAATGTCGGTTACTTGTTATGAATGTGTGAATCATGTTTCTTTTCCTTTGTACCATGAGATACCTTAACTTTGGGATGAAGTTTCCTGAAGGGTGGGTGTATGTAACAACCCTAGATGAATACATGCTTAGGGATTATTAAGTAAAATTTATTAGATAATTAATTGTCCTAATATGGTTTTAATTAAACAATGATTAGTATTAATAATATTAATTGATTAATTATTTATTAATTAATTGTTTTTAACTTTTGATTAATTAATTAATTAATTAATTAACTATTACATATCACACTCAATGATATTGGTAATAATTTAAGGGGGGCTTAATAATTTTAAATTGTTTAATTAAAATGTTTTACATATGCGGGAGAGGATAAGGCATTAAAGGAAGGGATAACATATTAATGAAGGGGGGATAAGGCATTAAAGGAAGGGATAAGATATTAATGAAGGGGGGATAAGGAATTAAAGAATGGGATAAGAAATTAATAAGGGGGAGATAAGGAAATTAATGAGGGGGAAGAGTCGGTGAAGGAGGGATAAGGAAGGGAAGGAGTTGGAAGGGAGATTATTCTACGGAGGTTGGGGATGGATTTTGGGAGAGCTCTGGATTGGCAGAGAGAGTGAAATTTTGTGAGTGGGATTGATACAGTGCACCGGAGTTGCTGGGGGTTTTGGGCACGGAGGGCCAGGATATCCATTGATATCCTGGGGCTAGGGAGCTACCTAGTTGGCAGGGAGGACGGTTTTGGGTAGTGTTTTGTAGAAGCAGGAAGGAAGAAAGCTGTGGACAACAGGAGGAAAATAGCATCAGGTTCAGGTATTTACCAAGAATTATGCATTGTTTTTGCATTAATTTCTTATTAAATTTTATTATTGTTGATGAATTTGCTTGCAAATGTGCTTAATGAAGTAACTCTTAAATTTTACTGCTTTGTTTTAAATTAAATGGTTGTTTATTTAGTTTGGCTCTTACATTTCTAGTTCTTTAGTATATTCTTAGTCTCTTGACCTTCCTCATGGTCTTCTTGTCTCATGTTCATCCTCTCAACTTTAGCAATAATTCTAGGGAAATCTAAAACTTCATGTCCAGTAGCTTTACAACAAAAACAAATAGGACTTCTACTAGGGAATTCCTTAGCAAGATGTCTCTGTCTTATGCAATTATAACATAATGTCAATCCTCTCTTTCTCTTAAATGATCCCCAATATTTCTTGTACTACACACTGGGATCACAGTGATGGACCTGCAAAAAATTCTTTCTAGGATCTTTCATCCACTTGTTAGTCCAACAATTCTTTCTATGCATAGGAATAACATATATTTCACTATTTCTATCATATCTATTCATATCATATCTTCTTTCTTCGAGTTGTGCCCTAATTTTCAAACTAGGAACAAATCTATCAAACATACCTAGATCCATTCTTTCGAAGAAAAACTTTCCACTTATCTTACCTTTATCAGAGCACAAAGATTTAAGATCTTACCTCTTTTCTTTAGATCATACTTATTTTCTTAGCACAGAGCTTCACAAGTCAAGTAGAGTACTGCACACTACAATAATAGATCTACGCAAAGAGATTTCTCTTTTCCTTAGTTCCTAGCAATCAAAGTTTCAGGTCCCAGCAACAAAACCATTTGTTGGCATAAGGGAAGACTCGAGGGTTCAATGCTTCAACAACGCCAAAAAAACCCTAACTATTGGCCATTTCGGCAACACCTGCGAAGCAGATGAAGTCTCACACGAGGTAGAGGTAGGGGTTTCATGACTCAAGCGTCTACAACCGAGTTGTGACACATATCTGTGTTCACAATAATTAAACAAGAACTTATCAGTTAACATTCATTAGCATTTAATCCTTATTCACATCGCAAGTAAAACCCTAACTACAGAGCAATGTAGTATTCAAAAATATCTAACACACCCAAGCACTTAGCACATATAAATAGAGAAGATCTAACATTCATTCACATTACTAAGAACCAAGATATTATATTAGATGAATATAACATACATAAATATGACAAAACTAAGCATAAATCACATCAATCACACAAAAGAAATCATAACACAGAATATACGTGGTTCACCCCCGGTGTGGGGCTACGTCCACAAACTCTTTCTCTTATTTATTATCTTTTGTCAATCTCCTCACATGCATAGAGAATCAAAACCAACTCTGCATAGGACAAGAGATCTACGTGCACCTCACCAGATCCTCCTTCCCCAAGTTATGTACCATATTCTTACAATCACTTGCACTTAGCTCTACAAGTATTAACACATAGTATGCACAAAGCCTCTAGCTATGCACTAAGCCGATTCTACTAGGTCTCTTCACTAATGCTTTCTTACATCACCTAGATATATATTTATACATTACAAAAGGAGCCTAATAATGGGTAATACCCATGGGCAAACATCCCATACCCATTACATAAACCATAATCCCAAATTTCCACAAAAAGGGGCGAGATCCCGTGATCTCTGCTACGCCTAGTGCTTCGTCTTCGACCAACTTTTTGAAGTCCCAAAATTGGTCAAACATGACCAGTGTTTCCACAAAACCTGGTCAAGGGCCAACAATTAGGGTGGACCCTCTGAAGGTGGAAGCTATTCTCAATTTTCCTCCTCCTTATACATTACGCCAACTCCAAATTTTCCAAGGGAAGGAAAACTTCTTACATCGATTGATCCCTAATTATGATGAATTAATGAAAGGTTTTACTCGACTTCTTAAAAAGGGTCATGATTTTGTATGGGACGACACTGCCAACAAAGCATTTGAAGCTTTGAAATTTTCCTTAACCTGTACACCACTATTATTTCCACCCTATTATAGTAGAGATTATTTCTTATACTTAGCTTCTTCGGAATCCACCATGGATATGGTTCTAGTACAAGAGGATGATTCACATGATGAACATGTTATCTACTATTTGAGTCAGAGTCTCATGACCATCGAAACCAAATATATGCATGTGGAAAAATTGGCCTTGGAAATTGTTCAAGATGTACAACGTTTTCATCATTACATCTTATTGTGAAAAACCACAGTCATTTTCGATTGCAACCCCATGCAACACATCCTTATTCGACAATTGTTGGGGGGGAAATACTCCAAATGGATAGTTATTCTCCAGGAGTTTGATTTGGAGTTTGAGCGAGCCAAGTCAAATAAATCTTTGGTTTTTTTCGAGTTGATATTTGACCTTCCCTCTACTGAGACAAAAAATGTGGTAGAATATTCCTATCCTGGTGAGTCTCTCTTTCTGATCAGTTCTGATGACATATGGTATGGAGACATCATCATTTATCTCCAAACCAAAAAAATTTGGCCATATCTTTCTAGTGTAGATCGTCTCCATATACAGTATCAATCCCATCAATACATTATCCTTGGTGATACCCTTTACCGCTGTGGTATTGATTCCATATTTCGACGATGTCTAACCTATGATGAAGCTAAGAAAGATTTGAATTTATTTCATTTTGGAGCATGTGGTGGTCATATGTTTGGGTATGCGACTGCCCAAAACATCTTGCAAGCTAGTTACTTCTCACCTTTGTTATTTAAGGATAGCATTACTGCAATTTAGAAATTCCATTGTTGTCAAACATATAACAATAAGATCCGATCTCATCCTGCTCCTCATTATCCTGTAGCTTTCGTTGGTCCATTCGCTAAATGGGGAATTGACTTCATGACATGTAACCCTCACTCGGTCAAGGGGCATGGATACATTATCATAGTCATGGATTATTTCACTAAATGGGTTGAGGTAATGCCTACATTTTATAATATCGGGAAAACTGCAACGTTATTCATAGTCAATCATATCGTTACTAGATTTGGTGTCCCTCAAGCCATCGTCACTGACCATGGTAGTCATTTTCACAATTTCATGATGTCTGAACTTACCGATAATTTGGGTCTTCGACATGAAAACTTAACACCTTACTATCCACAAGCCAATGGTCAAGTTGAAGAAATCAACAAATTTCTCACTGTTATGCTTCAACGGATGGTAGGAATTCACAAGTCAAGCTGGCACACGATTCTCTTCTTGACATTATGGGCCTATCAAACATCCATTAAATATTCTACAGGGTTCACACCTTTCCATTTAGTATATGGTATCGAAGTTATTATGTCGATTGAATGTGAAATCCCATCTTTGAAACTAGTTGTCGAACTTCTCCCTAACACCTCAGCTGAAGAGGAACCTCTCTTGTATTTGATGCAATTAGACGAGACTCATTGTGATGATTCCTTAGTCATTGAAACTAAAATGAAGCATGTCAAATCTCAATATGACAAGCATGTCAAACCATGTGTTTTTTCTGAGGGTGATTTGGTTCTCCTTTATGAACATGATCGTGACTTATTAGGGGCCGGAAAATTCAATCCCATGTGGTGTGGCCCCTATATCGTGAAACATGTTTTGGAGAAAGGAGCTTATGAGCTGGTAGATTACGATGAAATTCCTTTGAGTGAACCTAGAAATGGGATTTAATTGAAGAAGTACTATGCTTAAACCATTTTTGCATCAGTGCTTTGTATTTTTAGTGTATTATACTCTAGTGTGCTTTTTTTGTTTTCTGTTCTACCTTTTAGCTGCTTACCTTGCATTGTGCTTTGTTTCCATATGTCGATGTTTTTTCTACCCTATATCGGCTTTGCTAATGGTGCTTGTCACAGTACTCAAAATCTAGCGTCTGTTGCGTGGGAAATCTATACACCTATGGATGAATTGATCAATCTACATGATGTTTTCCTTGGTCGTGCAACTAATAATATCACAGAATACAGTATAGTTATTGAGTTATTAACTGATGCCATTTCATTTGGTATCCATCATATTATTGTACAACTTGATTCACAATTAGTAGTGATTCAATTGAGTAATTTTTATTCCATCTGAATTCCTACATTGTTACGGGTATACTCAAGAATTCACGTCTTGGAAATAAATTTTGATTATATTGAGTATAAACATATTCCTAGTGTCTAAACACATTGATAGATGCATTGGATAATTTTTGGGCCTGTATTTTGACTATTTTATTGCGATGGTTGAATCCTTTTTGCACCGATATTACATATGCTATGCTTCATATTATCTATTTAGAAGGAGTTTCAAAGGTTTATATATCAATTTATCATGGATTCACATAAGGTATGTATAATTGGTGTTTTTGTAATGATTTTGAGATCAATTAAGTTTAGTTTAATGTTTATAAATATCTAATGTTATGGTTTTCATGCAACAGGTTGGAATTGTGATCTGATCCTCCATCCAGACTTTCATCAAGCACTATTACAGGAAGCTAACTTAAATCTTAATTTTTGGGAGCATGAAGTGGAATCTAAAAAATCCGACACATGGGTTTTGGGCGTGATATGCCCAATTAGGTTCCAAGAGGGTCCTTTCCTAAAATTATGAATGGATTGAGAAAAGTTTGTGGTTTTCAATTTGTCATCCAGTACTCCATCCAACACTGTGTCTCACACTCCATCTTGTACTAAAACTGTGGGCAAGTTGATGGTTGTTATATTGGCAGCCTATGATGGGAAAATCGGTGACATCGATTTTTCTCGTACTCGTGGCTTTAAGCTACTGAGCTTCTGACAACTTGGGTTGGGTTGTTACGTTGGGCATTTATTGGCTTTCTTAGTTTCTAAAAGACACCAGCAGTTAAAACGCATTAAGTGTAATTTACTGTTTTTAGAAGAGGTCGACCTCTCAACTTGTAACCTCTATAAATACCACAACAATGGTCAGACAAATATAAAAGGATAGTTAATTTCAAAATTTTGAAGCTAGCATTGTTTTTGTTGTTTCAAGACATTTTCATAAACTTGTGTAAAACTGTGTTTTTAATTTAAATGTTGAAATCGTGCTTTTTGAGCTCATGATTCACTATTGAGGAGTAGCCATGACCTGTTGGGGGGCCGACCACTGGTCTGGGTGAATATTTAGTTAGTTAGATTGTGAATTCGAGTAGTGTAATTGATATTTCTTTATTTTCCTGTACATGTGTTTTTGTCATTTTTACTTGTTGTGTTTACTGTTTATAGCTTAATTGTTTTAGTTTCATTTGACAAGGTTTCGATGGATGATTAGTTGTTAGCTTTGTATTTAGTTCTTAATTTTCTTATCTAGTTTTCTCAATTATTTTTCTTACTATTTCTCTTGTCATATGCTGAAATAGAAATATGATTTGAGTTATGTTTTTATAAGTATTTCCCTTTGCAATTTAAATTGTTAAAAATAGGATTAGTTTAATTTACTTTATGAAATTTCCATTCTAGATTTAGATTGCAATTTTAATTCAAAGTTTGATTTTCTCTAGTAGTGTGAATTTGCTTACATTAGAAAAATAATGCAGAAATGACCTAAAGATTCTTACTTTTTACCATCATCCCATGCCTAAACCCCCATTACTCATATGAAAATAAAAGGCTCAAGATATTAATTTGACGTACCTTATTTTTCATGTTTGATGTCGATCCCTTTTCGTGCTTGGTCGTTCTTTGACTACAACTCTCCTCCCAATGCTGACCTGCATTCACTAAAGACAAACAAAGAACTCCACATGCATTTGATCTATGAACTAACGGGTTAGAGATTTAATCAATCATACAATCAATATTCCAATAACGACAATCTCATATGGTGGGATGGGAAAAACAATTATTTTATTAACTTCACAATGATACCTTACAATGATAAAGTCAGCTATTGCTCCTCGATCCTGGTCCTAGGCTCTTCTTCCACTATCTTCCAACTACTTTTCTCTATACTTCTCTTTTCACAAGGATGGCTAAAGGTTGGGAAAAAGGGAATGCTTAATCAGGTATAGTTTCTTTACTATGATTCTCCTCCTTCAAAGGGTACCCCTAACCCTTCTTTTATAGGCTAGAAGAAGCTAGGTATTTGGTTGAGTGACCAGCCATACATGGCCAAAAGGTTTAGTTAACTTTCCCAAAGCTATGTGTTCCGTCAACAACTTTCCTTTTTCATGATTTTGTAGGTACATGCGGGTTGTCTTGGGTCAGCTAGTGTGTACATGTGTGCAGTAATGAATTAGGGCACATGGCCCTTTATAAAAGGGGTTTTTAAGAATTGTTCAGTAGTGTTTTGGAAAAGAAGGAATCTGAGATGGCCTGATGCTAGGTAAGCATGTATGGTGCAAATTAGGGTTATAAAAGATTCTCCCTAATGTGTGAGGTCAGAAGAGCATCTGATGACCGAAATACATTAAAAATCTTCACCAACGTTCCAAACAAGTGAGCCCAGGGACCAGAAATCAGGAGGTGTCGTCTGCAAAATAATAATTGTCTCACCGAGGTGGGCATACCCATGATCGAGATAAAATACATTCATGGCTACCAATCAAATACACTGTAGATCCATGTCATATAACTATATAAAGTGTAGTTGTGAGAAATACACAGTGGAGCTACATCTCAAAATCAAAAAGATATACATGTAGAGTATCCATCTTCTAGAAGCTGATAAGGCCTGATGGCTGGAGATGAGGTCTTCATAGCTCAAGCAAAAACTTCAAAATCTTCAAAACTCGGGTAGGAGTGTAATATGAGTGTACGAATTCACTACCCAGAGCTCTTTGATGGCTCGTCGGTCATGGACTAGAGAATCTTGATTATCAGACTGAAGTCTTCATTGATTTCGAACAAAGAATTGATTGGAATTTTGGGATGGTCGGGCATGAGGGCAAGAGACAAATTGCAGAGGGGCCGACTCAGGCTTGTTAAAACCTTCCCTTGGACAATAGCACGACAAATTATGAGACTCAATCAGCATGGAATTAACATAAGTTTACGAGGCAGGAGGCGATGCAAATTCTCCATATGTTTGGAAGAATAACCAAACGGAGGAGGACACAGCTCAATGTAGTGGGAAAAAATTCCTAAGGTCATATTAAATCCCAGGGTTTGACGAACAAATGGAAATATGTGCTTTATCCAAGGGAAACTCATTGTGCTTCTAATAAAAAGAAAATAGTGTCTCAAACATACAACTTCGAGGCACAAGGACTATACTAATGTTCAAATAAAGGACACTCGAGAAAAATCCCTCCTGGGACCAAAGGTGTCAAGATGCAGAGGCAAAGTGCTACAAGGCTTGCATATAAGGCATACTTCAGATGGTTCAGTTGAGAGCAACATGGAGCCGGCATTAGACCAAAGACATAGGTATGAAAATGCGGTTAACCAAACACATAATGGTAACGTCCTTCGATGTAAGTTTAACGAGCCGAGAGAAGGTAAGCTCGGTGTTTTTTCATATTTAGAGAGTCTGAAAAATGTAAAAGGAGACTCCACTGGGGTGCCTTTTTTGAAGGTAGTCTAGTCGGTTCGAAAAAGGGGTAAACTAGCATCGACAAGATGTCTATTCAAAGCCATTTTAACGAGCATGATACAGACAAGATCACTTGGCCATTTTTTCATTTTTAAGGAGTTTGAAAAAAGATTAACTATGGACTCCGTCAGGAATGTTCTTCTGGACCATTTTAATGAGTGTGAAAGAATAAGGTCACTCGACAATCTTTTCAATTTTAGGGATTTTGAAAAGAGCTTAACTATGGACTCTGTGGGGGTTCCTTTTTTGTAAGTTTAGTCCCTCAGGGCCGAAAAAGGGTTAAAATTATTCCTGAGAGTATTCTTCTAGAGAACTGAAGTTCCTAAGAGTATACCTTTGTTTGTACAGTTGACCGTCCGGACCAAAAAAGGGGTAAACTACCACTGGATAGACGTGACTTCAAATTTCAGTTTAACGAGCGTGAAAGGCCACAAGATCGCTCAACAATATTTTCATGTTTAGAGGGTCTGAAAAGGTCTTAAAAGAAGACCCGTTGGGAGCTACAACTCAATTATGAAACTAATTTAGGTAGAGCCCGTTGTTAGGCTCAGACCAAGAGTCTCTTCGATAGTCAATTTGGGAAGTCTCCCAAAATGGAAGAAAACACAAACCATGGTGTAAGTCCTCCTGTGGTATAGAAACCATAGTCATGGCTTCCAGGATAGCCTCATCTGAAGGAAATTCAAACTCCAAGAAATCACACAAACAAGGGTCGACAGTCCCAAAGGGTGAAGTAAACTGACCATACTCCATATGATGATGGAGGTTCTGTCCAGGACTGGCAGAGTCTATCAGCGAAGAATCATGATCATGAGGGCTTGAGGATCTACTAACAACAAGATCAGACTCAGAAGGATACTCAAGCCCACTTGGACCAAGAGGGGGAAGCAAGGGCTCCCATGCCCCCATTGGATACACCAATGGATCAATTGTTGATTCCAAGTCTCGAGAAGGAAAACATGATTGCACAAGTTCCTGCTCATAAGAAATTGAACACCGAATACAAGATGCCACATAATTAACCCATGGTAGGGTATATGCCACATAATTAATGTTGGGCTCTAAATATGTCCTCAAATCAACCTCTATGCATCAGCCAAAGGTAGGCGCTGGCACAAGCATTTTACTTGTTTCCTACGTAGGTTCTTACCTTCCGTTTTCAATACCCAACCTCCAGATATGAAACACCTATAAAGGAAAAAACAATCGTAAAGGGAACAACAATTGTTCCTTTCAAATGAATAGCAACTACTCTCAAAGGAACAATAGTCGCGCGAAAGGAATGGAAACTATTCCTTTCAAATGAACAACAACTACACGCAAAGGAACAACAGTCGCGCGAAAGGAATGACAGTTGTTCCTTTCAAATGAACAACAACTACACTCAAAGGAACAAAAATCGCTACATTGGGCTGAACTAATGTTTGAATTAATTACATTGTAGTATTTTCCCAACTATTCAATTGTCAACCTAAGGAAGTATTTTATTTCAAAGTTACCGTGCACAATATATGCAAGCAGTAAATTCCAACTAACACTATTATCTATTTAATAAAATAAAACACATAACTTAATATCAATCAAATCCGCTCTTGCTTGAAAATACACTTAGCTGAAATAAAACCACTACCACACTCTTACATAAATTAAAGGATTATTAACAAAATGAAGTAACAACAACATGAATTGAATCTTACTGTAAGAGCAATCTAATAAACAACACACAGCTGTAAGCAGTGATCAACTAATCATAAACCAAGATAAATTAAGACAATGAAAAGAAAAATACAAGTAAATTAATAAGACCAACACATACCAAATTGAGGGGGGCCTTCCTCACCTAGCATGTGTGGCCAAAAGACTTACAAGATTAAGAGAAAGTTGCACATAATTGCAGATCCATCAGCTCCTTTGTATTATTGAAGAAAACTCGGAAATTACATAAGTTCAACTCTTTCTTAAAAACAAATTCTATATAATTTCATGACTGCCTCTCTCTTGATTGAAGAGGTCTTATTTATACAAATAAAATCCCCAAATCCTTGGGTTTCTCAAACAAATTGCTAAGTTTAGAGAACCGACCACAACTATAAATCTAGAAAATACCCTTTTAAAAAACCAACAATTTCTCTCAAACCGTAGCTCCAATTGGAAAACAACCCATGAAGAACTCAATTGGGCCCATTCTGAACAAAACCCATGTCAAGGATTTTCTAGATTCATCCTCATATTCTCACAATATTTCACGCAAATTCGTCTCTCCTTATCTGCCACGTTTTTCACTGAAAACGGTTAACCACGAGTTGGAACTCACATGTGTCATTTGGAGGTTGGAACCTTGACTACTGCAACTATTGATACATAAAATCACTCATCAAACCATCATAAAAAAAATGATGCATAATAGTCTTTAATTCATTAAAAATGAAGGAAGAACAATCATTAGTAACCACTAAAGCATAAAAGGAATTATATGTCATTTTATGAGCAGTTGTAGAAAATGTATGGCAAATGGAATGATAAATGAATGATAATAGGATGGAGAAGGGATGGAATGGATGTCTATATATGATGAAAATATGGACAAATATGTGACCCAACAATAGGTTCTTTCTCATAAGCAATTGAACACTGAGGATAAGATGCCACATAATTAACCTGTGGCAGGGTAGAGTCTACACGAATGCTAGGAACTTATAAAGGGGTAGTCTGAAATAATGTCGAATTAGGATGGTGATTATCATATACCAGTTGGTCGATAGTGACAATTATTCCATTGTGAGGGAAATGCATCACCCGGAAAAGCGTATATACCACAACGTTCATAGCATATACATAATCACGCCTGGGAAGCATATTGAAATCTAACAGGCCTTGCATCACTATAACATCAACAAGGATAGTCTTCCTACCTAATGAGATAGGTAACTAAGGAAGAACCCCCAAATATTCACTAGGACGTCTGTCAAAAGCCAAAAGTTCATGCGAAGAAGAAAAAATCTCGGGAGATCCCAAGACTTTCCAAACCAAGGAGGATAAAATACTTGCAGAGGCTCCTTCATCCACAATACATCGATAAATGTTTGTTGAATTAACTTCAACCCTTATTTGAAAGGGTGTGGAGGAAGGAAGATGAGGCTCGACAAGGTCATTCCAATCAAAGTAAACCATCCAAGGGCTTGGAGGGGGTGTGCTCAGAATGAACAGAATGCCCCCTTGTTCTGGAAGTATTGAACCGGAAATGCTAAAAACATAGTCGATAGACACGTCACTCCCCAAAAGAAGAGTGGGATCATTCGATGACTGCATCGTCATGACCACTTTATCAACCAATGGATGAATAGGTTGTGGGACTACATGGTCTAAAGGCACCTCACCCCCCAAAAGAGGAATGGGATCAACTGATGACTGCATTGGTGTGACCACTTTCTCAACCAATGGATGACTAGGATGAGAGACTACAAGGTCTAAAGGCACCTCACCCCTCAAAAGAGGAGTGGGATCAGTAGATGACTACATCAACATGATCACTTTCTCAACCAATGGTTGAATAAGCTGAGAGACTACATGGCCTAAAGGCACCTCACCCCTCAAAAGAGGAGTGGGATCAGCCAATGACTGGATCAACATGATCACTTTCTCAACCAATGGTTGAATAGACTACGAGGAAACCTCAAAAGACTCAGAATCAGAAGAGCTTATAGACAGGGACCACAATCTTTGTACCTCTGGAATGTCAGGGCACAAATGAGTAAGGTGATCTCCCTTGCAAAGCTTACAAGGGAACTTAGGCTTATGTCCTATCCGTCTAGGTTTATTAATAGAATTAATGCCCCCAGCATGACTAGCAGTGGTTGGTTTCACATCTCCAACATGACTTGCAGAGGATGGTGATGGGTCGATAAATTGACTTGCAGAGGCTACATACCTATTACCAGTATGACTAGCAGTGACTGGACTATTTCCCCTAGCATGACTTACAGAGGGTGGGTGTGTGCCCCCAGCATAACTTGCAGAGGCTGGGTGCTGGTCTTCAATGTGACTTGCAGAGGTTGTCGACCTATCTCCAACATGACTCGCAGAGGTTGGTGATTTCTTCTTCCTATTCTTCCTCTTTCTATTTCGTTTAGACTTCCGGTTATTAGTAACTTTACTTTCACCAGAGGCGGGAGAAGGAGGAGGAGAAGAATTTTCTAACAAAGAAACATCAACAGGGTGCCCAGGACATAAAGTTCTTAACTGAGAAGAATCAAGAGCATTTGGGACATTTGGAATGGTACCCAACCAAACCAGTAGTCCCACATTCAGCCCAGGAATGTACAAAGTGGCCATCAAAGGTACACCAATGTTTCTGAAGAAGGGAAAAGCACAAGAATCCCCTTGTGAAGGGGTTCCTTGGTTGGTATGGTCGGGAAAATTAGTCATTAATATCCTATGCACATGTTCTCCCCTTGTGGGATCATTCAAGTCTGTAAAAGTCTCATGCACTGACTCTGGAAAATCAGTGGTATCAAAACAACACCTATAAAGAGGCGGCTCCACGTTTCTAAGAGGAAGACCAAAACATCCTCATGACTGGCAGAGTGGGTATTCTACCACCCTAGGTTAGAGACCCAAAACCATGACTGACTAACTCACTATGGAAAACTAGGGATCACATAGCACACACTAAAATCTCCTAAAGGTAAATCAAGCAAACGACTAACTAGTTGGAAGAACAGTTACACCAACCAACACTAGAGAAAATTACCAGTGAAAATGCAACTCTAAAATGGAAGCACCCTCTAGGTATACTCTGCAAAGCATGGCCTGATGTCTGTCCTAGGTACCGCGGTATACCCCCATAGTCACCCGTGTATGTCACTAGAAAGATAGGAAACTAGGTTGCCAGCGTGTGAACAGTCACCAGGTGGGTATAGTCGACAGTCGGGTAGACCACAATGAGAAGGGTATCAAGCCTAAAACTTGCCAAGGGTATCGAAAAAAGTGGTCTAGAAGACAACTGAGGACCTCAAACGGATTCGAGACCCATGAAGATCCGTGGCAAATGAAATCGACGAAATCCCAAGACAAGCCCTCTATATGTGTTCTCCAATATGATTGGTCTAGCTTTGGAGGGGTTATCTCCGCTACCTTTCCGCACACGACCTTGTGTTTAGCCCCCGTGTTAGAGGGGGGTCCTGGATAACTTTCATGATACTAGACTTATACACTCCTTAGAACAGACTCGTATGTTTGTTTTATAGCCTTGAAGAGTTTCCTCTCCAACCTAAATCAAGGCACTAGCCTAATATAGTTGATGGACCCTACAAACATAAAAATTTTAATGAATTTTAGATTTAGCGTTAATTTTTATGGTTTCTCTTAAGTCAAAGGTTATGAAAGTGAAACTAGTGATGTTTGAAAGATGAAAGAAAAATAAACAGAAAGATGGAAACAAAATAACTTTTCTTGACTCAAATCTTAAACAACTTTTCAAACTAAATTTTTTCTAAGATATTTGAACAACAAACTCAAAGAAGTATTTCACTTGATTACGAGCTAGTTATGATCTAAGGAAACCATCAAGAAATTATGAAAGAAAATACTTTTCCCTGGTTACTAATGCAAAACAACACTATTTAACCAAACAAAAAAATAAAAGTTTTTTTTTTATTTGAATGCTCACAAAGAAAAAAGGAAAAATATCAACAAGTAAAAACCAAGAAAACTTCTGGCCTAAGCGCAGATCGCAAAGAGTCACTTTAAAAATCACACACAAGCAGATTAAAACTAGACTCTCACACTTGTCTAAAAACCCTATAAAAAGAAAATTTTGAGGAAAACTTCTTAATGAAAAATAAATCTATTTCTGTGATCAAACCTAAGTTACTGACTGCTATGACAGAGACCCAAAAACCTGAGAGGTATAACTCTTGTCAAAGGAAAGGATGACTACCTCACCTTCAACAAAAAAAATTTCCACAAGCACATTGCTGACAGTTAAATAGAAAGCATGTGCACGCGAGCTGTGTAAAGTCAGAGCGCGTGTACACACATGTTGGCCTTATACAGGCTACATGTATCTCTAAAAATATGAGACAAATGAAAGGCCAATTAATCCATCCCAGGAAAAGACTATTGGTACCAAGAACCAAGATCTCTTGAAGACTCAGACAGTTACCTTAACAGAAAAAGGAAAACAATTCAAGGAAAACTTCATAGAACAAACCAATCTGAGGTGAAACCTAAGCTATAGACTGCAAATAACAAAGACTAGAAAGAGTTCTAGAAAACCCCTGAGAAGGACTATTTCTGACAGGGGAGAGGATGACTTCCTCTCTAAAAGAAATTTTCTAGAATCATACGTGCGACTGACGCTTCCTCAGCTAGCGTGTACATGTGGGTTGTGAGATGGTAGGGTGCGGGTACATGCATCTAGACCTTATACAGGGCATGTGTACCTCTGTGAGTCTCAGAAAAAAAAAATGCAGTTAAGCAAAGAAACAAAGATAACTGGTATGGAAGACTAGAATCTATGTTAGCTCATACTTTTGCAAAAACTTTAAAAACAAGGAATGAAGCTAGTTTTTAAAAATACCCAAGAAAAATATTCCCAGAAACCCTAGAGATACCCAGTATGGTCGCCAATTCTGTTGTGGGTAGGAAATCCCTCCTATGGACTAGCACTAAGGGTTTTATCATGCATCCAGAAATGACCTAAAGATTCTTACTTTTTACCATCATCCCATGCCTAAACACACATTAATCATATGTAAATACAAGGCTCAAGAGATCAAGTTGACGTACCTTAATTTTCGTGTTTGATGTCGATCCCTTTTCGCGCTTGGTCGTTCTTTGACTGCAACTCTCCTCCCAATGCTGACCTGCATTCACTAAAGACAAACAAACAACTCCATATGCATTTGATCTATGAACTAACAGGTTAGATATTTAATCAATCATACAATCAATATTCCAATAAAGACAATCTCATATGGCGGGATGGGAAAAGCAATTCTTTTATTAACTTCAAAATGATACCTTACAATGATAAAGTCAACTACTTCTCCTCGATCCTGGTCCTGGGCTATTCTTCCACTATCTTCCAACTACTTTTCTCTATACTTCTCTTTGCATAAGGATGGATAAAGTTTGGGACAAAGGGAATGCTCAATCGGGTATAGTTTCTTTACTATGATTCTCCTCCTTCAAGTGGGACCCCTAACCCTTCTTTTATAGGCTAGAAGAAGCTAGGTATTTGGTCGAGTGACCAACCATACATGACCGAAAGGTTTAGTTAACTTACCCAAAGCTGTGTGTTCCATCAACAACTTTCCTTTTTCGTTCTTTTGTAGGTACATGTGGGTTGTCTTGGGTTAGCTAGCATGTACACGCGTGTGGTAATTAAGCAGGGCACGTGGGCCTTTATAAAAGGGGTTTTTAAGAAGAGTTGTTCAGTAGTGTTTTGGAAAAGAAGGAATTTGAGATGGCCTGATGCCAGGTAAGCATGTCTGGTGAAAATTAGGGTTATAACACTATTGTTGATGACTAATGCATAAATTGAAGAGTCACGTCCATTTTCAGGGTAGTTGATGTTTCTTCTATAATGGCTAAGTTCTCATTAGATTGTCTGATTCATACCTTCCACTTTTCTATAGAAGTTTATATTGAGTTTATCCCTCTTGAGTTATCATTAATTGTTAAATGCCATCGTGATGTCATAAAACACCGAAGACATAATCATCAACACTATATTTGAAGTTTTCTTGCTATTATAGATTAGAGAATAGATTTCTTGTTATTGTATATTAAAGAGTAGTTGTTGATTAACTTATGTTGTCTTGACACTTTTAATTCAGTAGGTTAAGATTTCCTTTTATAGATTAAAAGTAATTATGAAGTTTATCTTAAGAATATAGTTCACTCGCTTAATAGTTGATTAGTTGCTTGTTAAGTATTTTTTATGAAGTTACTTGCCGCGTAATTTTTGATAAGATAGTTGCTTGCTTGTTTACTTGTTTTAATAGGGTAGTTGCTTTCATGTTTATTTGCTTACTTGTTTCTTCTCTTTGATTTTGAATAAGATTAACTAGATTACTTTGTTGTTTCTATTGTTCATTAAATATATTAAATAGATAGTTTTATTTTTCTCATTGTAATGATTAAGTTACTTTTCTTAAAGTAGGGTTTTTCATTTGCTTTCCTAGGAAAATCCATCGATCCATTGTTCAAAAGTTACTTAGGGTAAATAGTTTAAGTTCCTTGATAGGGTTTGATCATTGATAGTCTTTGCTTAAGTATATTATCTTTCAGATAGATCATTTCCCTAGTTAGACTTTACTTCCTCTATCTTTTCTTCCTTGGCACATATAGTGCTACAAATCTTAGTTTACTTCCCCCGGGTTGACAATTTAATTGAAAGTTTTTAGTGCATATAGAACACACATCATTTTTGGCGTCGTTGTTGGGGAGTTGTCTTGAGGTAGGAGAATAGTTAGGAGATATGTAATTTCAAAACCTTAGCATTAGTTTGGTGGCGGGGGAACTTTAAGATGAGAGGTAAGAACCTACGCATCTGTTATAGCAGGTTCCCCCAAACCCAATGGTAGTTTTTGTTTTTGTTTTTGTTTTCTTTCATGAACAGACCTAGAGACCCAAAAGGTAGATACATTAAATCTAAATTAGACCTTTCAACCAAGGTTCCTTCTGACCTTTTTAGGGGAAGGAACATTCCAGTCATAAAATTTGCACACCGATACCGAAAAACAAGAGTTATCTCAACCCAAAGAGATAAATTTGTCTCTGAAGAGACTAATACATGGAGCACTATAGAACAAAAAATTAAAGCATTAGTAATAGTGGAAGAAGAGGCAAGACCACTCGAGCCTTCCACAGAACCAAACAATACAACCTTTGTTTTCTTACCACCATTAGGTGATCCTAATTTTGAAGACATCATAGACCCTGAATAGGTGAACACCTTGTTTGGTAGTTCAGCCAATATAATTGTCTCTCAAATTGACACAGAAACTTTGGCACCAATAATATCAACCGGGTCAAGTAGAGTCCCAGACATCCAATCAGTAGGAATACATTTCCATCAAAGGGAAACCTTGTTCTCTTCAAAGATAAAACCATCTAGGTAATATCTTTTTGGAAACCAAACCAGTATGGATGATCAGGGAGATCACAACAATGTAAGACACGGGGAGGAAGAAGAAGATGGAAACCAAACTGAAATTACCTTTAGATTTACAATTGTGGACACCACCCCAAATGTCAATATGAACAATATTACCCTCTCAACACTGGCCACATTTTATGGTAAAAGAAGTGAAGATCTAGATACCTTCTTATTTTCATTTGACATCTTCTGTAGGAGCTACAATTACTTACAAGATGCCCATAAACTAAAACTTTTCCCGCCACCCTCAAGGACTCTGCACTAAGATGGTTCATGGGGTTGGGAGAATCCAGTATTAAGTATTGGGAAGCCATGAAATATATATTTCTTAAGAAGTACCAAGACTAAGGCAAGATCAAATATTCTTATAACGATATTTTCAAAATCCAATAGTCAGAATACAAGAATCTCAAGGATTATATGGAATGGTTTGCTTATAGCTCCCAAAAATCAAAATATCATGACCTTCCATATGATGCAATTAGGGCTCTTTTCCTTAAGGGAATTTCAGAGGAATACCTAGATATCCTTAACCTAATGGAATTAGGTGACATCTCTCATAAACCATTTGTCGAAATCTATGAAATGCGTAAGAATTACTCAAGGAGTAGAGATAAAGCAGGGAAAAATGTTTGGGATCCTTATAGTAGAAACATAAAACCAGTTAGTTCAGGTGGTATCACGAGAGAAGAGATATGGAAACTTTTAGAGAATTTCAAAATAGATATATTAAGCACAATAGGTTCCCAGTTCGACACCCTAAATATTAAAAAGAAACAAGAGGAGGAAAATGCAACAATGAGCATATTTTTCCCAAGATGCAGAAGGAAGCATTCCTCAAGGGAATGCCCATTAGATAACATTTCAGTTTGTGGATTCTACACAGAAGACCATTCAACTATGAAATGTCCATCATTTCCCGGTCTATTAGCCATCTACAGAAGTGTGGATCCTAGGGAATCCTCTTATTCACCTAGGATTCCATGGTAGCCTAGGAACCAACCTACATACCCGGATCCACAACCTAAAATCCCACCCTATTATAAACAACCACAATAGTGGAACTCACCAAGCTAGAAAAACTGGTCTACACAGTACCAAAATATTTGGCTTCAAGGATGGAGAGGAGGTCATAACCAAGGGAACCCTCAAGTTCCATCCGTCCCTATGTCCAACCATCCTTACCCTCAGTTTACACCGAACATTCTGCAACTTATGCCAGGTTTTGTTCCATCACCTTTAACTATGTTGGCAACCAATTCTCATTTTTATACTGTACTTATAAGCTGCCTACACCAGTGTTTTGCAAACCTTGATTTTTCTTGCAATCCTTGAATAAAACGACATTATTATTTTGCGTTATTTGCACACTTACCTTTGTTCTTGTTTTCATGAATGCAAGCGTGAAAACTTGGTTTTCAAATTCATATTAAAATCATCACTGGATTGTTGTGATCATTCTTGTCGATATGCCCATTGCGTTTCCAATTTACTTATCATTATACARTTGGCAAGACCCCTTGATCTGTACTCATTTGGCATTCTTTGACTGATTATATAATTTTGTTTTATGAGTGATTGAGTTTGTGATGCATTGATGATTGATTCACTTGACACATTGGTTTCATGAAAACACATTTGTGTTGYGGTAAGACCCTTGGTATAAATCGTTTCATACAACACATAGTTCATATAATCAAACCCTTGGTGTGATTTTGATTTATTGCTTTGGTTTTGAAACTATAACTATTGCTCGCGCAAATGTTTAATCCACTTACCATAGATTTCATTGGTTGATTGAATGGCGTAGTTTTAACCTATGAAATAGTGGGTTGAATAGTTATATGCGTCGGCAGTTGTACTATGGAGATGACTGTTTTTCATGGTCTGAAATAGCTCCACCACCTTCGCATGTTCTGTCATTAATGTTTTCCCCTATTCCGGTTCACCTTTGCTAGTTTTTTAGCGAGCCTGTGAGTTATTGACCCTGTGTATACTCTGTTCGAACCCTTACCCACTCACCCTGCTCACCATGTGCTCCTGTCTATGACACCGGTGGTGCGCATAGAGCCGAATGGTAGCCAAGCTCTGTTGCTATTCGATAATTCTCATAAAGATTTAGAAAACAGTGGTTGGCTGGTGTTTATATAGAGGTTCGAGGGTTTCAATCTTTCGGTTGCCCAACAATTCACCCTCACCTTTGACGGATGCAGGGCTAAAGTAGGTGATATACAACTTGAACTTAATGAAGAATTCATAAGCTCTGCTACAAGACTGGCAACTACAGGCCAGCGATGGTTTAAAAATTCCAAAGTTGATGAGGTGTTGTGGCCATTACTATTTGTATCAAGGAAGGTTGTCTTCTGTGATAAAGGTATGCCTATTTCTACCCTCAAACCCAGGTGGCATGATCTTTTGGTAATTATGAAACAATTTGTGACCTGTGAAGGTCGGTATGGCTTGGTTTTTCTGTATCACCTCCGATTGTTGATGAATTTCATGGGTTATCATTTGAACATGCTGCATTACTTCTTGCGTAGTCTTTATAAGATGTCTAAGAGATTCAAACGCGAGAAGGATGATAGCAGCTTGTTTCACCACGGCTTAATTAAAATCATCATTGTCCACCATTTGAGCCTTCATGGCGATAATTGACAAGCCTTTCTGTCTAGAAATGGCTTTGCTAATCTGGAGTCTGTTCAAATCAACAAGGCCGTGGTTAGTGAGACTATGGTCGATCCACCCGTGCCATTCCATATCCTTCTACCCCCTGCCTAACCCTCGGTTTTCCCTGACATCGACCTACCCGATACCCTAACCAATCTGTGCACAAAAGACAAGACTGAGGATGTTAAGAAGCCAATGAGTAAGAGAGTCAAGGGTAATCCTACTGTCGACAGCAGGGGTAAGAAAAATGCTCGATTGATATTGAGACTTGCCCGGAATAAACCTAATCCAAACATCGACCAAAAGGCCATAGTTCTGAGCGAGGATTCAGACTCTGATATCAAGTGTTTCCTAGCTGAAGAGTACCCCTATTCCCATGGTCTATGCTTCGAGAAACCTTATGACTATGCATCTAATTTTTCCCCGTGCCTCAAAAATGACCCAAATTACCCGGGAATCAAGTTTCATAATGAAACCCCTGCTGGCTTAAACAAACCCTCGCCTTTGTTATCAAAGACTGAGAAAACATCATGCATCCAATGCAATGTGTGGCTAGAGCATTATTACACCAATGTTCCCTTGCTGCAATCAAAGATCAAATCATTAGAAGACCAAGTCACAGTGCTATCAAAAGAAAGGGACAGGCTTCAAGCTAATGACAAGAAACAAAAAACCACTGGTTCGATTGTCTTCAGGAATGTCGACACGGAAACAGTCTTCGTCAATTCCAAGTTATCATGATCAAAGCCTCTTTCCTACTGCTCAGGTATGAATTTCAAATATTAATTTTGTCTTATGTGTTGGCTTGGATTGTTATAACCGATTGAATTTGCTTTCGATAGCTCTATTTGTTTTCATTCAAAATGATTATGTTGCTTCCATTTTGCCAAAATAATTTCGTTATGAATCATGAGTGGGAAATTTGTTTGCTAAACTCGGACATCCCTACGATTTAGTTCTCATATTAGTAGAAGCGATTGATTGGTTTTGACTTGGTTTGATTCGTTTTAGAATAGTTCTGTTGGTTTGAATTAACAAAATCAATGGGGTTTGCTTTTGTTTGGATTTTGATCGCATTTGACTTGTACAGGAGATTTTTGTGCTAAAATTAGAACACGGTTATGTTTTGATTTGATACGATTGTGTTGTGGTTGGATTGCTATCGGCTTTGATTTAGGTCTTATGGTTTGATTTTGGAACGATTTCGTAGGTTTGAATTGGTATGATTTTTTATGAGTGTAATGTGTCATTATTAGTGATTGGTTTGATAAATATGATGTAATCTTTTAAATTAGAAAAAAAACCATGTTTGACATTGATTTAGCAGGAACGACTCTTATTTGTATTGAATCTACATTCTCGTTGTGATTACATTCGACCTGTGCAAAGGCTCTATTTGCTAAAATCGTGGAGCTGTGTTGATTCATAACAATTGTATCGACCCCAAACTATTTTGATTCATTCTTGTTTGATTTGATTTACAATTGATTGTCGCGTGCCAAAATTAGTATGATCATTTGTATATGTTTAATATAGTTATATCAATTCATTTCGTTTGGGTTCGAAAACGATTTTGTTAATGGAGGAAGCGACTTAAACTATTGCATGGAAAATTTGTTTAGCTAGTTACAGTTTGTGTCAATTGGAATTGGTTCATGAAAATGATTTCATCACTGTCAAATTATCTAATGCGATTTTGTTTACCCCAAATTGGTGATAACAAATTGGACAGAGTACATGTATCTCTGTTATCATTCAATTGACCACAATTTCGTTTGCTCTCAAATTAGCATAACAGTTTTGATTGAATGATTCGTTTGGTTTCCAATTAGCAATTAGATATTTGTTTAATAGTTTGAATATAATTCTTTAATATTTGAATTGGTTTTAAAATGATTTTTTGTTCAATTTAGACCAGCTACAGAATCGCAAGATTCTGTAGCTAGTCTTAAAATTAGATTTTTGTCAATTTTATCAACAAAATATCCTTTTAACTTGTCTATTTTTTTCCTCTTTCAGGTACATACGAATTGCAATGATCAATTGGATTTGCTGTGGCAGTATAGGAGATATTTGTGTGATGTAGTTTTTATTTTAAGTTGTTAGTTTGAGTTAGAAAAAGAGACTTGGGATATTATCCCAGATTTTTTGTAAACTGTTTTGATAATTCCCACATGGATGTTTTACCCTGTTGGAGGTCTTTAAATACTTGTCATTTTTTGTAATAAAAAATCATCACGATCACTGTGGAGAGAACCAGACTATGGATTTATGATTCAGACTGAGATGAAAGTTGATGTCTTGTAACAGCTTTCGCTTTCAATATATCAAACTTTTGTTTCAGGTTTTATTCACGTCAGTTTGCAGTCGATTATAGACTACTTTATCTATCGTAATTCATTGCATGTTGATGTGATTTAATTTAATGTGTTATCCATATCTGATCTCTCTTATTTAAAAATACAGTAATTACTTTGTTTCAGTTAATGAATCATAGATTTCTCTTCTTCGTTAATTGAATATTTTTGTACAAATCCTTGCACACAAATTTATCTAAATGTGATGATTTGTAAATTATAAGATTGTTGTAACTTTTTATGTCTTGTTTGTTCTGTTATCGATATTCAAAAGAGCACTATTGCTTACTGTTTACTAGAGGCTTGCAGAGGATCTGATGTGGGTTTCCTCCCATCGAACAACTGAACTGGATTCTTTACACAGGACAAATTGGAAGGCGTTATTACAGGTTAGCTTATTAGTGTTATTTAAGTAGTTTATATAGATATACGTATAGTTTAGATTTGTAGTTAGAGTTATTATTTTAATTTCTTAGCTTAGATAGTTTTTATTCTATTCCTTTCTCATAAAACTATAAAAATCAAAAACAGTTTCGCTGTCTTAGGACAGTTTACAATTGATTTTTGCAGGTTTTCTTCTAAATCTGTAATTTATAAATATTGTACATTTGTGATTAAGATTTAATTCAGTTGATAGTTGAATGTTAAATTTCATAGAGTTATTATAGTATTAGGTAGTAAATTGTATATATTAATAGTTTAGATTTGTTATTTAGTTTKTTTTAGTTATTGTTTTCATTTAGATTAGTTCTTTAGAGTAGTTTTCTTTTGTTTTCTTAGGACTTAGATCAGCTAACGGAGCCGCTAAACCCGTCAGGGTGGGTTATCCCAAATGGCTTGGGTTATTTAGACAACCCCGGACCGGATCCACTCTTCCAGTTGGCGAGCATTCAATTTCTCCCGTCAACAAACTCCTATTCCAAAACAACAACCACAACAATATCAGAATTTAGGCTCCCCAAGACCGACATTATTACCAGCACAACTAGTGCCCAATCCCAATAATAAACCAACTCAACCTCTTCATAATGTTGGGTTGCAAACCTCTCCCTGTTCTTGAAATGTTTTCTGAATTTTCGACTGTATATATGTAAATAATTTTGAATTTTGTTGATAGACAGTTTTAGATATTTCTATAGGTATTTATTTCACCAGGGTATATAGTTTCAAGGAAATATAAAAGAAGGATTTTTCTTCAAAATATTGTTATATTTTAACCTTGTTGTCTGCTAAGCATCAAATGAACAATGACTTTTTGTAATTAGTCATATTTTTGCAAATATTTTCATCTTTTTCTTAAGGAATTTTAAAAAGAAGTTTCTCTTAAACACCTTCACCATTATATAAGGAAGTGATATTGTAACCATAAAGCTTATAGGTCTCTTGTACATTTTCCCCAAGAACCATGAGTAAGTGAGTAAAGTATTTTTATTAAATAATAACAAGGAGGTCTGATTAGCGGTTAGCCATGGAAACATCAAAATAATTAAAAAAAAAAAAAAGTGAGTTGAGACTAAAGATACATTTCTATTTTTCCCAATGGTACCATCCACTACACACTAAAAATACTTGATTATATAATATCTTTATATAGGCTACGTCTTCTTAAGTACCCCTTACATCATGACAATCACTAAGGAATATATAACGAAAATTCATCCTCTAACATAAATACCATCCCAATTGAAAAAAAAGTTGTTTTCAGAGTTGTCCCCCCATCTTCTTGCACAAGCAATGTTATACTAAAAATATTAAAAGATGGAGGGTCAGTCTCTAAGGGTGTAAGAGTCTAACCCACTGGGATACTGAACAGGTCTGCTGACAACAAGTACCATCTTGTGGTATGACTAGATAAACCCGTCAGAGTACTGAAAAGGCTTGCTGGCAGTGGGGCATTCTACCTAGTGAGGATGGTAATCTGACAAAAAATAAATAAGAAATTTAAACTTGTCCTGATGTAAGACATTACTTGTAGAAAAAGATGAAATGAAGTATGCATGGTTAAGTTATGGTTAATGAACTCCATAAATTTTCCATTGGGAACTAACTTTGATACTATCTTGAAACTCTATCGCCTACCTCTTATTATCTATATATAGGGTCTCTTATCCTATAGGTGGAGACATATTCTAATTTTCTGGTCAGACCAATCTATGATATTTATCTCTACACTTAACAAGCTGTAAATCTTTGGTTATTGGGAGAATTGACTGGTTTCCTATATTTTTTATTGTGAGGTGTCACAATACTTAGCTGTGGGGGAGGGTTTTCATGAGTTGACAAATGATAACACTGCCTAGAAGAAGTAGAATCTTAGAATATTTTGTAAAAATTCCTTTGTATTGTTTTCATGATATAGGCTAGTACATCAACAATTAGTTTATTTTTGAAATGCTCATTCCCTGTGTGTTTTAAATTGTTGTGCATTTCCTTAACAGACCACTTAACTGGTTTCTTTTTGTTACAGACTGCTCATTACAGAGTTTATATTACATGTCTTATGCAAGATAAAGGAATGGATTGAGTAAGCATGGTGGAAAAGAAAATAATAATGGAACACTCTGCCTTTTCTCCTATTTATTGTAATTGTCAAAATCGTTTTGAGACTACAGGTTATCCATTGCAGTAGAAATAAAATTGCATTCTGCACAGAGGTACCATATGGAATACCATATGGAGTGCCATATGGGGTGCCATATGGAGTTCCATATGAGGTGTTGGGAGAAGCTCCATATGAAAGTATACACTAGTAATTGTCCATGATTTCAGGTAACCATAAATCAATGGCATTTATTTGAATTAGTTCATGGAAATTAAGATTGAATGATGCAAACCTTAGAAATTTTCATGATCAAATGTCCAAGTCAAAGACTTGGACATTGATATACCTTCTTCATCATTATGATTTCCCCTGAAACATGCCTTCAAATTTGAAATCAACGCTCACACATCGAAACTCGTGTGTGTAGATTTAATTGTGAATGCAATCGCTCCACCCTAGGTGCACTATAAAATGGAGGGATCACTCAATTGGGTTATCCCATTTTTTCCTCACACTCTCCCTCTTCTCATTCCATTCATCCCTGTTGAAACACACTCAACCTCTGTCTCATTTATTTCACCTATGTCTATAGTGCACTTGGCCTCTGCTAAACGTACTCAACCTCTTCTTAATCGTGTCCATCCTTGGCCTGATTGCACCCATCCTCTGTCAAATTTCCCCATATGTCCATTTTTCCCACACTGTCATCACTTCCAAGTGATATGATCCATCCTCCTATGTTGACCTCTTCACCATTCCTAAGTTCACACAATGCAGGGAAGTGTTCCTTCACGCAGGCTAGGGGTCATTCTTGGCTCACTTGCAGGGCCACGACGACGACATTTTGATGCAATTATCCCCTAGTTTTGATGGAAAGACGATGCACCTAGGGTCTCTCACTTTCGAGGTCTCTGAGGAATACATAACCGCAACCACAAATATTCCAAGAATTGGGGATAGATGGTTTAAAAACCACTAGTTTCCACGATCAACTTATAACAGGGTTTTCAAACCTGAATTTCAGAACATATCTAGAGATAAAGGATACTCCAAGGAGTGGATAAAAGAGGAGATAATTAACCCTCTCATAGTCATCACCATACTGATCACATATGAAGGTATATATTCTGTCTTTAAAGCCTGTCACTTTTGATTACTAGCTCACTTTCAGTTCAATAAGCCATTGAATTTTCTCTTTTACTTCTTAAAGAGCCTTGAGAAGATGTATTCCCAAGTGAGGAAAAATGTAACCAAACCCTATAATATCCTATTTCACCACAACCTTATCAAACTACTTTTATTAGCCGAGTTTGAAAAACAAGGGAAAACGTGGGATGAGTTCATTTACCAATTTGCAAACCCTCATCTTACAATCAAGACTAGCAAGAAGACACTTGATCTAGGGAATGTTACTCCACCCAAACCCCATTCTCTGAAAAATCCAAACCCTCCTTCTCAATCTATTCCTTTACCATACCAAAAGTCCAAGAAAGTTTTGATACCCCTGCAGCCTCATCGGGCATGAAAACCAAGAAGCTTATTGCTAAACCCCCAATGCCTTCCACGTCTTTTGATCCTACACCTAAAAAACTACAAGAGGTAATTCAACAAGACTTTCCCATGATCCCCACAAATATGAGAGGAGCTAATCGATTTAATAGAGGATCTTTTCGAAAGAGTACCCAAAACACAAGAGGAAAACCTTATGAAAAGCCCCCGACCACTTCCGACCCTATCCAAGTGTCCTCTAATGTAATGTACCTCAAATTTGTGACAAAATAAATAAATCTATGTGACATAAATATCCAATTTTCATTTAATAGATTCATAGAGAAGAGGAGGTAATATTCATTCTTATCATAAATCTATGATCTGACTACCACACGATGACATTCCTACACCAGTCTAACTTACAACTTATATGAATAGTTCTCCAAAAATTCTAGCACTTTCTTTCAACATCAAACTACTCACGTATATATATATATATATATATAGTAATTTAGATTTAGGATTTAAGTCCTAATCTCTCCTTTAAACATGAGTCTTTATGCTTGCGCGCAAGACTATTTCATTTGATCTTGAAATAAAAATCATATACCACAAATAAAGTAACAGGGTTAGGATTTATACCCCTTAGTAGAATATATGTGTCTTATAATAAGTTATTTGACATAATTTTGAATGTTCTAAGTCATTAAACGGATTCCCTTATGAATTATTTGTGGTTAAATTTCTTTCACTCATCATTCACATAAAAGATTGGTAACGAAATCCCACGCTAATCCCCGTCTAACTCTGTCTTAACTAAGATATGTCTCAACAAAAAATTCATTTGAATGATTAGTTAACTGAAGTGAAATAGTTGTAGTTAACGTGGTCCAATTAGTCATGTCACGAACGGACTGTCATTCACTTCACATTTTTCTTTCTATGGGAAGAAGGGTTTACTTGTCAGAAAGGAGTTAAGGCTCTGCTCCTGTGATTAATGGCGGTCATGTGTGTGTGTGAGTTTCGATGGTTTTCATCTGACCCTTCCTCCAATCTAGTCATGCCAAGTCTTCCCTCATCACATGGCCAGACCAACCTTCATACCCTCATCATTTAATCGGCCTAGCAAGATCTTCTCTTAGGGTTAAGAAACTTTCTATTGTTATTGTGAAGCCCTTCGAAATGGATATGCGTGTTATTTTCTCAGCAGGGGAGACCGTCGACTTGGAGGATGTTACCCGGTGGAATAGACAATGTTATATGTCTTCCCTAATAAGTTTAAGATGCTACTGTGTTTTAAATAATAGAGTGGAACTTCAGAAGTTCGTTAGTATGGAAGCAATATTCATTCTGTAACCCTCAATATAACTTTAAATTAAATTTCCCCCTTATCTTCATTCCTTGTAACTTTCTGGATTGTTCCTGCTCTTGGATAATTTGGAATATTTTGTTGTTTCATCATCAATCTCTCTGAAGGCCTTGACATCCCAACCCCTTGTTCTGAATCAGAGAATTTACACCGGCATAATTTTTCGTGTGTAAATTCACTCTTAGGGTTTCATTATTTTCCTAGTGCCGTTATTCTTTACGGTCTCTCTATTTTTTGCATGTCGAAGCCTGATGTTGAAATCTTATGAAGCTATGAGGTTTTTTTTTTTTTCTGGTGATCTAAAAATGAAGAAGACTTGAAATACTTGAAATTATTGCAATGTAAATGTTATCTATTTAAAGCAAATGGATCAGTTTGCAACACATAGATTAAGGGATTACTTATGAAAAATACACATAGACAACAACATAATCAATGAACATAAGAACATAAAACACAACAATTGAAAAAGGAGTTCACCCCTCTCCTAGGCTACATCTCCTGGTCCAACTTCCAATGGATCATTATTATTAATTGCTCAAAATTGCTCAAAAACATGTCTTACAATGCTCAAACTGACAAACCGACTACTCCAATGGCTTCAAAGCATCCAAAAACCCCTGTCTGGGCTCTTTCGGCACCTCAATCGGTCGGAAAACGAAGAAGTTAGGCCTCCTGGAAGTCTCCCCCTTCAAGCTTGTTGTCTCTGCATCTACAAATTGCACCCCCTCTTTAATGAACCTGACACACAAGCAATAAATAGCGTGAAAACCCAGCACCAGGTGCAACCACGCCAACGGTGCAAACCGTAGGATGGTTAAGGGCACGCCAGCCCCTAACCGCCTAGCACCTCGGGCATATGGGTCATAACATGACCTCGCGCTATAATAAAAAGGGCTCTGTTTTAATACCAAATAAAGTAATGACACATGGCGGGCCGGTTTTTAAACCGTGGAAACCACTTTTAAACAAATCTTGCGCACATATACAAAGGTCACATGGTATATACAAAGGCCACAGGCTATGGTTTAAACCCCGCGCCAACCGTTAGGTGCATAGTATATATGGTATGGACATATGCAAAATCAAATGACCACGGGCCGGGGCTAAGCCCCGGCCCGACCCCCCGCCAACGGTTACAAACTTTGATTTTAAATATAATCAAACTCACATACATGTTAAGTAACAACCAATGGTTCGTTGGTCGGATGGTATTTGCAAAGGCGTAATGTGGAGGGGAGGTCTGGGGGTCGAACCCCATGGACTCCTATACATTTTACATATAACGATCAACCAATCCTGGGGTGCCACATGGTAGCCCATGATTGGGCCACGTGGCACCCAATCACTTTCCCAAACAGTTCCACGTGTCGACTCCCCATTCGACCACCTGTCATCCAATAAATAATTGCCACATCACCACATGTACGGTCATACGGCTCTGCCACATCAGCTTGTACGGACTGTACGGACTGTACAGTCAGCATCAATTTTTTTTACATGTTTGACTTAACGAACAGATTACAATATCTCTCGCTCCC
>ML777015.1:926783-980970 GCA_009831015.1 Picea engelmannii | reverse complement strand
AAATATCATCTAAGTAGACAATAACACAATCATCCAGAAAAGGCCTTAAGACATCGTTCATAACTCTCATGAAAGTAGCAGGTGCATTGCAAAGTCCAAAAGGCATTATCATCCATTCAAACAAACCTTGCTTAGTCTTAAAATATATCTTCCATGTGTCTCCCTCAGCAATCCTGATCTGATGATAACCACTCCTTAAATCTAACTTAGTGAAATATTTGGCATCTTTTAATTGATCAAGAAAATCATCAATTCTCAGAAGAGGATAATGATTCTTAACTGTAATTTTGTTCAAAGCCCTGAAATCAACACACATACGCCACGTACGATCTTTCTTTGGAACTAACACAATTGGAGATCCACATGGCGAAGAACTTGGTACAATAACCCCTTTGTCTAACAACTCCTGATTTTTTTTTTTAATCTCAACATTTTCCATAACTGACATTCGATACATACCAATGTTTGGAAGTGGACAATCTTGTTGTAACTAAATTTCATGTTGGATTCCTCTTTTTGTAGGTAACCCCTTAGGTTCTTTAAACATGTCATCATACTGATTAACAACTTCAAATAGATCGGATTTCAAATTTGCATCACAACCTTGAAATGCTTCGTTCTCAACATCATTTTTAGGTTTGATCATTAAGAGAACAAAATCCTTACTAGCATTAACTAACCTCTTCATTTGCCCTACATTTATAATTGATAAATTCATCTTCTTAGTGTGAGCTCTAACAATGTACTCAAACCAATCTTTAAACAAATGATACTTATTCTCATGACGATAGAAAATAGCTTTCCTATCGTACAAATACGAACTTCCCAACACAATACCACAAATATCCAATGGAATAACATCAAGCTCTACCTCATCAATGAAATTTGCAGTGATATCAAACCTAAGTTTACACCTTCTTGTTAATTTTAACTTAGCATTATCACATATCCAACCAAGAGGGTATGGCTTAGGATGTGGACTTGTTTCCAACTTAAGTTTCTTAACAGTCTCTTCAGAAATAAGGTTTGCTTGAGATCCCGAATCAAATAACGTGTCTATCTTAGTATGCTTTGAAACAACCCTTATGTGAAAAAGTTCAATTCTCGTTTTCTCTTGTTGAGTTACATTGACATTAGTATTACTTGAAGAGCTAGTACTTGCAATAGAACCATTACCTTGGTAACCCATGGCTGCGATCTTCGTTTCATCACCTGAATCTGAACCTAAGTCTTGTTGAACAGTCGCAACAGTCTTTGAATTCCCTTTATTTTTGTTGCCAAACTTTTTGGGTCTTCTTTCAAGATGAAGCTTCCAACAATGGTCTTCATCATGGTCATCTTTTGAACAATGTTTACATGTGAATTTTTCTCCCTCTTTATTCACAACATCATTCTTCCTGCCACTTCCCTTGAACTTATTCTTTCCCTTGTCTCCATGGTTGAATGTCTTCTTGTTACCCTCATGAGTGTTGTTCCTTCCTCTTTCTTCCAAATGAGTAGCCTATACACAAACTTCATCTAGATTCGAAGGATTAAACATGAGTATAGTATGTCTCAAATAACTATGTAAAGCTCCAATATATTTGAGCAAAGTTTCCTGAGAAGACAAATCTACTCCCAAAACCAAAGCTCTTCTCCTAAATTCCTGAGTAAATCTTTGTACATTCTGTCCTTTAGCTTGTCTAAAATTTTGCAATTCCATAGTTTCCTTTTGTTTATATGCCAATGGATAAAATTGTTTTTTAATTGCGATAATGAAATCATTCCAAGAAAGAAAAATTTTACCATGCTTTTTCATATCCTCCTGAGTCTTGGATTCCCACCAAATAAATGTTGCACTATCCAATCTTAATGAAGCAAGCTGAATTTTGGTTTCATCATTTTGAATTTTCTGTATTCTACAATATACTTCAATTTGACATATCCAATTATCTAACTTATCAGCATTAACTTCTCCATTGTATATTGGCAATTCAAATTTTATATCAAGCTTTAATGAAGGAATTTGTGAAGTAGTTTTACCATGCCCCTTTGGAGAATTCAGAAGAGGTCTCGAACTGGTAGAAGAAGAAGAAGAAGAAGAATATGATGATGGAGGAGAGGGTGGTGGAGAAGCACCATTCCCTCCATTTCCTTCTAGAGTTTTGTCACCACTGCTTCCCTTATGCCTTGAAGGGTTGGAGCCTTCACCCTGCGAAAATATGTTCCTTTCCATCAATATCTTCATCATCTCTCTCATCTCCATGACAGCCTTTCTGAGATCTTCATCTTCGATAGAAACACGTTCATGACTTTCTGCATGAGCCATGCTTGGTGAATGTCTCCCTGAAACTTGCGGTGATGGTATATGCTTCCTCCTTGTTGGATAAGAACTTGGCTCCACAAATTAACCTTCTCCTCTTGTGAGTTTCAACCTTGTGAGCATCAGAAACAAAACTTGTAAATAATCAAGTCTTCAAAAACTAGTGCTCTAATACCAACTTGATCTAAAAATGAAGAAGACTTGAAATACTTGAAATTATTGCAATGTAAATGTTATGTGTTTAAAGAAAATGGATCAGTTTGCAACACATAGATTAAGGGATTACTTATGCAAAATACACATAGATAGCAGCATAAACAATGAACATAAGCACATAAAACACAACAATTGATAAAGGAGTTCACCCCTCTCCTAGGCTACATCTCTTGGTCCAACTTCCAATGGATCATTATTATTAATTGCTCAAAATTTCTCAAAAACATGTCTTACAATTCTCAAAATGACAAACCGACTACTCCAATGGCTTCAGAGCGTCCAAAAACCCCTATCTGGGCTCTTTCGGCACCTCAATCGGTCGAAAAATGAAGAAGTTAGGCCTCTTGGAAGTCTCCCCCTTCAAGCTTGTTGTCTCTGCATCTACAAATTGCACGCCCTCTTTAATGAACCTGGCACACACACAATAAATAGCGTGAAAACCTAGCACCGGGTGCAACCGCGCCAATGGTGCAAACCGTAGGACGGTTAAGGGCACGCTAGCCCCTAACTTCCTAGCACCTCGGGCATATGGGTCATAACATGACCTCGAGCTATAATAAAAAGGGCTCCGTTTTAATACCAAATAAAGTAATGACACATGGCGGGTCGGTTTTTAAACCGTGGAAACCACTTTTAAACAAATCCCATGTGCATATACAAAGGTCAAATGGTATATACAAAGGCCATGAGCTATGGTTTAAACCCCGCGCCAACCGTTAGGTGCATAGTATATATGGTATGGACATATGCGAAATCAAATGACCGCGGGTCGGGGCTAAGCCCCGGCCCGACCCCCTGCCAATGGTTACAAACTTTGATTTTAAATATAATCAAACTCACATACATGTTAAGTAACAACCAATGGTCCATTGGTCGGACGGTCTTTGTGAAGGCGTAATGTGGAGGGGAGGTTTGGGGGTTGAACCCCACAGACTCCTATACATTTTACATATAACAATCAACCAATCCTGAGGTGCCACGTGGCACCCAATCACTTGCCCAAACAGTGCCACATGTCGACTCCCCATTCGACCACCTGTCATCCAATAAATAACTACCACGTCACCACATGTATGGTCGTACGACTCTGCCACGTCAGCCTGTACGGACTGTACGGACTGTACATTCAACATCAAAAATTTTTGCTTGTTTGACTTAACAAACATATTGCAATATCTCTCGCTCCCGACGTTCGTTTGAGCCGAAATGAGTTGCGTTGGGTTCGTAACAACGAGGCCTACACTCTCGTCCGGTTTGAAGCGATTCCGAGCACTTTGAAGTTTTTGAGAAAAATTTGATCCCATGATCATCTGGATTGGAATGTACGCACTTTGTATAGCACATTATATTGTTTTTCTTTCTTTCTCTTTGTAAAGGAAGAATCCACCCTTTGATATTTTTCATCAGACCCAAATATAAATGCTTCCCTTAATGGCTATTGCATTCTTGTCTGGTACCATTAATAATATGACTTATGTGTTCTCAAACAGTTCATTAAAAATACCCTAAGGCATATAATAATTTATTTTGTAGAGTTTCCTAGACTCAAGTATGTCTCTTACTGTCATTGTCGTTGTCAGTGGGTAGTATACGCCTATTTTAAGTCTAGTAAAATTTCAATAGGAGGTTAACTCTATATTTATCATTGAATTATAAGTACCCTCTGCAATATAGACATTTGGTTCAGGAAAGGTTTTAATCTCAATATTTACATATAGCATTTGTTCTGTGTGTAACTTTTACACTATGCCTTGGGCCTGTTTGCATGACATGCCTTATACAATAAGTATTTTAAATGTTATCACTGTTGTTCTTTTCATTTCATAAAGAAATTGATTATAAGTTTTGATGCCAATACTAATTATGGGACCCTGTTGATGTGAGGGTACCCATCAAGAGTTCTTTGGACTACTCTCCCCTCGTCTTGGAATCATCTATTCATCTAGAACGTGACAAGTGAAGGGCACTGGGTCTCCAGGTCATACATTAAGTACCACTATGGAACAAACTGTTACTATCATTTATCATTCAGTTGAAATTTTGTTAGCTTTACTTTCATACATTTTACGAATGTTACAAATGATAATTCCTTGCAGAGATTTTGAACACACAAGGTTCTGGATATTGGTTCCTATCATTCTTTCAAAAGGTATTCAGGTTCCATTCACAGTAACTCTTAGGCTTAGCTTTCCAAGTTCTAGATATCAAGGCCATGGTTTTGTTCCAACTTTACTGTTTCGTCTCGATTTCCTATATCGGTTGGTTAAGGGGTAAACCCTATTTTCATGTCGATATCTCATTGTTGGAAAATAACACAGAAATTGTGTGAGGTTGGACACATTTTGATTTTGGTTTGATTGGATTTGTATAACAAACTTTAAAGGGTTTAATCACCGAATTCTTTCTCTTGTATACTTGTATTTGAAATACCAGGGTTAGCAAATTTAAATCTTATATTAATGGTACTATGGTTCTTTATATTACCTAGACTGTTTATAAAGAAGGCATATCAGCCTGTATACTTCTAGAAAATATATTTCCCCAAATTATGTTTTGTTACTTATGTATTATTATATTCAGGAAAACTTTGTTGTAGTCAATAGAACTATCATTTTCTTTATTTCAGTACTATCTGATTCACACTGAGATTGAAATGATTTATTACTCATTAATCAATTTTATCATATTTTTGAAATTTATCAGGAATGTGTATATACATTAAAGGGTTCTGTATTTCTGTTTTTTCCCAAATTCATCGGGATTTTGCCCCTCTAGCATTTTGGTTTCAGAACCTTGTTTATGTTAAAAGGTTCAATTCATTTTCTTTAATCCCTATTTATTTTTCAATAAATCCTATTAAGACTAATTAGACTTTTTGTCTTCCATTATGTCTTAACACCTATTGGATTTGAAATCAGGAAACCTACAATCATGCATGTATGAAATTACTTACAATTTCTGGAAACTTATATTCCTTCAATTCGAATCTCAATCAAGTCAGAATTGAATATTAAACTTTTGTACAACTATTAGGTATACATAATTGTATATAACTATATATATAATCCTATACAAATATATATGCTTGCCATGCATCAATATTATAGAAATATTATTACTCTGTATAGCTTTTTACAGAAATATGCGAATATATAATTATAGTATACCCTTCAACATCTTTCTAAGTCATAGATGCGGTACAATAATCCTTTGAATTGAAAACAAAGGATTCCTACTTTACAAACTAGAATCATGACTAGAAGCATGCTAGCATGTTCACCAATTTTCGATTCTACTCATAATTAGTGTATATACAATATATATACAAGCAGATTTATTTGAAGCAAAAATTAAAACTTGCAGGGGATTTAACTTATATTTGTTCCATTCATTCGTAGTTTAACTCATATCCATAATTCACACAACATCATATTAGCTATACTCTCTTTCAGTCATTTAAATAAAAAACGATTCTTGATTTTGAAAGAATTTCAACAAAAATCAATTCACCCAGAAATATACAAATGTATTCTGAAAAACATTTAAAAAAATAGATATATAACCAGAAAAGAGTAGATGAACATATCTGGACTATTTCACTGAAAAATAAATGGAACAACCACATTCCTCCCAACCTTAGAACGAAACAGCCAATGTCACTTGCTCCATTCACCCCCTAGCCTGACCAGGAATCCATGAGGGCGAACTCAAAACTCCCCTCAGCAATAGTCCTTCCACTTCATAAAATTCTCCTTGCCTCACAATCAGAAAACAATGTTCATAATAGCAAGAGATAAATTTCCTTTTCCCAACATACTAGGTAGCATCCTGCCTCCTCCCATATGCTATCTATCAAAAGCCATTTTTGCCTAGGTATTTCCCCCCCCCTTGGGAATTTTTGCATCTTTCCAAATACCTGATTTTTAGGGGCTTCCCATGTCCAAATTCATGATTTTCCAATTGTAACAATCAACCCTGAGGTAGTTCCAACATGTTCCCCACTCATGGAGTCATGGTCAGCTGATTTTAATATGGTTGTTCCATTTGTCCATCAGCAATAATTATAAAATATTTTGTTTCATACAAGTGTCATAGTCAAATAGTTAGTTGGGTCAAATGAGATCTCTACCCAACAGTCATAATTATCAATTACAATTACCTAAATTCGAAATTTGAAATTGCCATAAATGGCAAAAATTTTCCAATTTCGAATTTACCAAAAATGGAAATAATTTCCTAAGAAATTTCAAATTCAAAAATAATTTATTTTTGGGGATGTTACATCCTTTCCCCCTTCAATAAAACACTGTCCTCAGTGTTCGTTCCTTTCTTGGAACAATATTGGATGATATTTCTGCAAATCTCCCTCCAACTCCCAAGTGGCCTCCTCAGGGCTAAAGTGATTCCATTGCACTTTTACCTGGGCGACGACTCTGTTCTGAAGTGTTATTTCTCTCCTATCCAGAATGCGTAGAGGTTCCTCTTGGAACTCACCTTCTGGTCCCACCTGCACCAAGTTCCAATCGATCATATGAGTAGGGTCATGAACATACTTCTTTAACAAAGAAACATGAAATACATTATGAATTTTTAGATTGGCAAGAAGTGAAAGTTGGTATGTTACGGGTCCAATTCGAGATAAGATATCGAAAGGCCCACAAAACCTGGGTAACAACTTGGCACAATTCCCTATATTTAGTGAACATTTATGGGATTTGACTTTTAAATAGACGTGATCTCGCACTTGAAATTACAGGTGTCTTCTTTTCTGGTTCGCGTAACTTTTATGTCTGTCTTGTGCCTCCTTTAAGTTTTGTTGTACTTTTCTTACCATGATATTCATTTCCTGGAGCATCTCTGGTCCAACCATGATTCTATCAACTAGGTTGTTCTAGCTAATTGGAGTCATACACTTATTGTCGTACAATACCTCGAAAGGGCTCATTTTAGACGAAGATTGGTACCCATTGTTGTATGCAAATTCTACCAAGTGCAGGTAGTCTTCCCACTTTCTTGTTTTGTTCTTACATACATGCAAAGCATATCTTCTACGATTTGGTTTGTTTGTTTAGTTTTTCTATCCGTTTGTGGATGATAACTCATGATGAAATTCAAGTCAGTATTTAACCTTGCAAACAATTCTTTCCAAAACGTAGATTTAAATTTTACGTCTCTATTCGAAATCACCATTTTAGGAATAACATGGAGTCTAAAAATTTCTTTCATGAATATTCCAGCGATGTTAATATCTTTAAAAGTAGAATTTACAGGAATAAAGTGTGCGGACTTAATAAGTTTATTGATTACCACCATAATTGAATCATTATGTTTCTGATTTCTAGGAAAACTTGTAATAAAGTCCAACGATATAGTCTCCCATTTCCATTCTGGCATAGGTAAAGGCTGCAACAGGCTGAATGGATGTTGGTGTTCAAATTTTACCTGCTGACAATTTTGACACTTAGCTAAGTATTCTACTATTTCGCCCTTCATATTAGGCCAATAAAATAACTTTCTTAGTGTTGTTATCGTTTTCTGGTATCCTAGATGACCAGAATATGGTTTCTTATGAACTTCATCCAAAACTTTAAACTTTAATTCCCCTGAATCTGGTATGTATATTCTGTTTTTAAATCGTAGTAAACCATTTTTGTCCAAACTCAGATCTGTTTTATCTAAATTTCCTGTAGTGTTCTATAATTCTTCCACTGTTTGAGTGTAATTTTTGTCATTATTACCTACAGTGTTTATTCTCTGTTCCAGATCTCTTTCTTCCCTACTAATGTTTATTTCAGACAACCCATGAACTCTTCTGCTCAAAGCATCAACTACTTTATTTTCCTTACCCTTGATATGTCTTACCTCAAAGTCAATTTTTCTCAAGAAGGCTAGCCATCTTGCTTGCCTTGCATTAAGGTTTGGTTGACTAAACAAAAATTTCACACTGCTATTGTCAGTCAATAACAAAAAAATTATGCCCATTATGTAGTGCCGCCACATCTTTGAGCCATGTATTACAGATGCCAACTCTAATTCATGAGTTACGTAGTTTCGTTCATGTTCCTTTAGTTTTCGGGACTCATAACAAATAACATGCCCTTCTTCGGTTAGGACACCACCTAGTCCTTCTTTACTCACATCTACATAGATGGTGAAGTATTTTTCCAGATCTGCTACCTTTAAAATTGGTGCAATTGTTAATAATTTCTTTAACTTATTAAAATTTTCTTGAAATTTTTGTGACCAGTTAAACTTGCTTCCCTTCTTTTGTAATGATGTGATAGGGTATGAAATTTTGGAAAATCCCTCTATAAATCCGCGGTAATATACGGTGATTCCCATGAATAACCGTATGTCCACTACGTCCTTAGGGATAGACCATTCCATGATGGCTCTTATTTTCTCATGATCAACTGCAATGCCTTATGCAAATATTACATGTCCTAGGTATTGTATTTTCTTCTGATAAAAGTCACATTTATCGAATTTAGCATACAGTTTGTGCTTCCTTAAGGTTTGCATAACTATCCTTAAGTGCTCTTTGTTTTATTCTTTTGTTTTAGAATATACTAGAATGTCAACAATAAATACCAACACAAACTTATCCAAGTATTGACTGAAAATATTGTTCATTAAACACATAAACTTGGTTGGTGTGTTAGTGAGTCCGAAAGGTATAACAACAAATTTGTAATGTCCATATCTCATTCGGAATATTGTTTTACTTATGTCCTCATCTTTTATCCTAACCTTGTGATAACCAGATCATAAATCCAATTTTGAGAAAATCTTTGCCCCTCCTACCTGATCGAACAGATCATTTATCCTAGGTAAGAGGTATTTGTTCTTAATAGTAATTTTGTTTAATTGTCTATAATCGATGCATAATCTTAGAATGTCATATTTCTTTTTCACAAAGAGGACTGGTGCTCCCTATGGTGAAACACTCGGTCTAATATATTCTTTGTCCAATAATTCCTGTAGTTGAATTTTTAGTTTTGTTAATTCTAGAAAACTCATTCAGTAAGGTGCTTTAGAGATAGGGGTTGAACCAGGTAGTAGGTTGATAGAAAAGTATATCTCCCTTCTTGGGGGTAATTCAGGTATTTCATCAACAAACACATCTCTGAAGTCATGCATAACAAAAAAATCCTCCAAGTTGGGTTTACTTTGTTTTTTTAACAGGTTTGTTACTTGGATGGCATAAACTTGACAACCCTTTCTCATGGATTTATTGAATTGCATTGCTGAAATCTCTCTAACTGAGACTGGTTTTTGTATACCTTGAACTGTCCTAGTAGTGTCATTTTAGTATTTATACTTGAGTGATTTTTCATAACAATCTAACACTACTTTATGCCTTTTTAACCAATCCATTCCGATAATTACATCATAGGATCCTAACGGTAGAATGTTCAGATTTGTCTTTATGTTTTGACCTCCTAAACTAAACTCATAATCATAAATAAAGTTGACAACTTTTATTTTTGCTTCTATTGCTAGTTGTACCAGCCAAGATTTTGCATGTCTTGTTTTCTTAATTTTGTTTGACTCCACTATACCAGGAGTGATATAACTCAATGTAGCTCTAGGATCAATTAAAACAGAAATATGAGTGTTATTGATTTTACCTTCAATTTCCACCATAGAGGACTGATGGTTGGCTTGTTGACCATCCACAATTGCATTGATCCGATGTAAGCTTCTGTCTAGATCCCCTACTGTAGAGGATTCTTGTAAATTGTGAACAATAGTTTTGGTTGTTGAAATCAAACATGGACAATTCCTTCTTAGATGAGGTTCTCCACATTCCCAACATTTTAACAGTTCACGAGGGATGTTCCCAAAATTCTTTGTTCCCAGATTTACCAGTTTACCACCTCCTTGAGTGTTTGGACTATTGGAGTGAAAATATTTCCTTAGAAACCTTTTCGTTGCATTCTGATAAGGAGTTGGCTAGTATCCTTTCTTCTATTGGTTCAATCGGTCTTGTTTCTTATCTTTCCAAGCCTTGGGAAATTATGACCGTTGTTTGTATTGGTTGTAACACATTCGATATTTCCTAAATACTTCATTCAAGGACTTGGGATTATCAAATTTGATTCTGTCCTTGTAGGACTGTGGTAAACATCTTAGGAATTGCTAGATTTTCACTTTATCCTCCCGGATATAGGGTACGAACCTTAGTAATTCTAGGAATTTTTTTATCAGATCTTCCATAGCCATTTGACCAAGTCATAGCTCATAAAATTCTTTGTTTTTTCTTTCATAGTAACTTTTAGATAGGTATTGTTTCTTAAATTATTTCTTAAAGTTTGACCATTTCATCTGTTTCTCCTTTAGGCCCTTGGCCAACTTCAGGTCTTTCCACCAAATGATGTCTTTTCCTTCCAGATTATAGATGGCCATTCTGAATTTCATATTGTTGGAATAGTTGTATATCTAAAACTACTTCTTGATGTCTAATAACCATACTTCATCTTCCTCCCCTGTTCTAGATTCCCCATCAAAGGTATATAGTTTTATTTTCTTAAACTCTTCGTCCAAGTGATCCACCTGTTTCCTTTTTCAGTCTGTTTTTGTTTTATCTTCAGCTGCAGGTGTACCTTCAAATGAGATGTCTCCCTTATCTGCTTCAGGACCAAAATTCTTGGAGGCCCTTTTACTGACCTCTTCTTCTTGGTTATAGTCCTTTGGAGTTTTATTTTTCACTATACTTCACAACAAGACTTCATTTATTTCATGTTGTTCCTGTTGTGCCTTTTTCAGTTTCTCATTCTCTGCTTTGAAAACCTCCAACTCAACAATGATATTTCTCATTGTTTCTAGAACTTTGGTAGGTGAGATTCCGTCACTGTTTTGTCTCTGATCTTCAGGAGGTTTTTGTCCCGGGTTTTCCCCAAGTCCTATTTCTGCCTCATCCTAGGCTGCCATGATTACACATAATAAAGTGTTTTTTGTTTGTAACAGTAGTTGTTTTGTTAGTTTTTTCATAACCATACAAAAAAGTATGCTAAGAAAATATTTTGGCGCTTCTTAAGGTCCAAGTGTTGTAACCTTTGCTCTGATACCATATGTATTGTACGTCAATTTTTTTACGAAAAAAAAAAAATTCTATGGGACATAAATCTCCAACTTTCATTTAAAATATATGTAGAGAAGAGGAGGTAATATTCATTCTTATCATAAATCTATGATCTGACTACCACACGATGACATTCCTACAACAGTCTAACTTACAACTTATGTGAATAGTTCTCCAAAAATTCTAGCACTTTCCTTCAACATCAAACTACTCACCTATATATATATATATATATATATATATATATATAGATTTAGGATTTATAGTCCTAATCTCTCCTTTAAACATGATTTTTTATGCTTGTGTGAAAGACTATTTCATTTGAACTTGAAATAAAAATCATATACCACAAATAAAGTAACGGGGTCAGTAATTATACCCCTTAGTAGAATATACATAGCTTATCATAAGTTATTTGACATCATTTGGAATGGTATAAGTCATTAAACAGATTCCCTTATGAATTATTTGTGGTTAAATTTCTTTCAGTCATCATTCACATAAAATATTGGTAACGAAATCCCACGTTAATCCCCATCTAACTCTATCTTAACTAAGATATGTCTCAACGAAAACTTCATTTGAACGATAAGTTAACTAAAGTGAAATAGTTGTAGTTAATGTGTTCCAATTAGTCGTGTCACGAAGGGACTTTCATTAAATTCTCGTTTTTCTTGTTATGGGAAGAAGGGTTTACTTATCAAAAAGGAGTTAAGGGTCTACTCCTGCGATTAATGGCGGTCTTGTGTGTGCAAGTTTCAATGGTTTTCATCTGACCCTTGCTCCAATATAGTCACACCAACTCTACCCTCATCACATGGCCAAACCAACCTTCATACCCTCAACATTTAATCATCCTAACAAGAGATTCTCTTAGGGTTAAGCAAGTTTCTATTGTTAATGTGAAGCCCTCTCAAAATTGATCTGTGTGTTATTTTCTCAGCAGGGGAGAACATCGACTTGGAGGACGTTACTCGATGGAACAGACAATGTTATCTATCTTCTCTGGTAAGTTTAAGATGCTACTGTGTTTTAAATAATAGAGTGGAACTTCGGAAGTTCGTTAGTGTGGAAGCAATATTCGTTCTGTAACTCTCAATATAACTTTAAATTAAATTTCCCCCTTATCGTCATTTCTTGTAACTTTCTGGATTGTCCCACTCCTGGATAAGTTGGAATATTTGGTTGTTTCATCATCAATATCTCAGAAGGTCTCTGCATTCCACCCCCTTGTTCTGAATCATAGAATTTCCACCTGCATACTTTTTCGTGTGTAAATTCACTCTTAGGGTTTCATTACTTTCCTAGTGTCGTTATTCTTTATGGTCTCTCTATTGTTTTCATGTCGAGGCCTGATGTTGAACTCTTGTGAATATATCCAGGTTTTTTTTTCTGTATTTGAATGTATGCACTATGTATAGTACATTATATTGTTTTTCTTTCTTTCTCTTTGTAAAGGAAGAATCCACCCTTCGGTATTTTTCATCAGACCCAAATATAAATGCTTCCCTTAATCGCTATTCCATTCTTGTCTGGTACCACTAAGAATGTGACTTTTATGTTCTCGAATAGTTCATTAAAAATACCCTAATGCATATAATATTTGAGTTTGTAGAGTTTCTTGGAGTTAAGTATGTCTCTTACTATCATTGTCATTGTCTGCGGGTAGTATACACCATTTTTAAGTCTGGTAAAAGTTCAGCAGAAGGTTAAATCTATATTTATCGTTGAATTATAAGTACCCTCTACAATATAGACATTTGGTTCAGGAAAGGTTTTAATCTCAATATTTACATATAGCATTTGTTCTGTGTGTAACGTTTACACTATGCCTTCGGCCTATTCGCACGACATGTCTTATACAATGCGTATTTTAAATGTTAGCACTGTTGTTCATTTCATTTCATAAAGAAATTGATTATAAGTTTTGATGCCAATACTAATGATGGGACCATATTGATTCAAGGGTACCCATTAGGAGTTCCTTGGACTACTCTCCCCTTGGCCTAGAATTTTCTATTAATCTAGAATGCGACAAGTGAAGGGCACCGGGTCTCCAGGTCATAAGTTAAGTACCACTATGGAACAAACTGTTACTATCATTTATCATTTAGTTGAAAGTTTGTTAGCTTTACTTTCGTATATTTTACTAATGTTACAAATGATAATTCCTTGCAGATATTTTGACCACACAAGGTTCCAGATATCGGTTCCTATCATTCACGCAAAAGGTATCCAGGTTCCATGCATAGTAACTCTCAAACTTACCTTTCCAAGTTCTAGATATGAAGGCCATGGTTCTGTTCCAACTTTACTATTTCGTCCCAATTTCCTGTATCGTTTGGTTAAGGGTAAACCCTATTTTCATGTCGATATCTCATTGTTGGAAGAGAACATAGAAATTGCGTGAGGTTGGACACATTTTGATTTTGGTCTGATTGGATTTGTATTACAAACTTTAAAGGGTTTTCATCACCAGATTCTTTCTCTTGTATACTTGTATTTGAAATACTAGAATTAATGAATTTAAATCCTATCTTAATGGTACTATGGTTTTTTATATTACCTAGACTATTTATAAAGAAGGCATATCAGCCTGTATACTTCCAGAAAATATATTTCCCCAAATTTTGTTTTGTTACTTCTATATTATTATATTTAGAAAAATTTCGTTGTAGTCAATATAGCTATTGTTTTCTTTATTTCAGTACTATGTGATTCACACTGAGGTTGAAATGATTTATTACTCGTTAATGAAGTTTATCGTATTTTCGAAACTTATCAGGAATGTGTATATACATTAAAGGGTTCTGTATTTCTGTTTTTTCTGAATTCATCGGACTTTTTCCCCTCTAGCATTTTTTGTTTCAGAACCTTGTTTGCATTAAAAGGTTCGATTAGTTTTATTTAATTCCTATTTATTTTTTTATAAATCCTATTAAGACTAATTAGACTGTTTGTCTTCCATTATGTCTTAACACATGTTGGATTTGAAATCGAGAAACCTACAGTCATGCATGTATGAAATTACTTACAATTTCTGGAAACTTATATTCCTTCAATTCGAATATCAATCAAGTCGGAATGGAATATTAAACTTTTGTACAGGTATTAGGTATACATAATTTTATATTACTATATATATAATCCTATATGAATATCTATCCTTGTCATGCATCGATATTATAGCAATATTATTACTCTGTATAGCTTATTACAAAAATATGTGAATATATAATTATGGTATACCCTTTAGCATCTTCCTAAGTCATAGATGGAGTACAAGACTCCTTCGAATTGAAAACATAGGATTCCTACTTTCCAAACTGGAATCGATCCAATTTTGTTTAAAATAGAAGCATGCTAGCATGTTCACCAATTTTTGATTCTACTCATAATCAGTGTATATACAATATATATATATATATATATATATATATAGCCAGATTTATTTGACGCAAAATATAAAAATTGCAGGGGATTTAACCTATATTCATTCCATTCATTCGTAGTTTAACTCATAGCCATAATTCACACAACATCATATTAGCTATACTCTCTTTCAGTCATTTAAATAAAAAACGATTCTTGATTTTGAAAGAATTTCAGCAGAAATCAATTCACCCATAAATATATAAATGTATTTTGACAACCACTTAAAACAAGAGATATATAAACATAAAAGAGTAGATGAACATATATAAACTAGTTCTCTAAAAAAAAAATCGAACAACCAGGTTCCTCCCAACCTTAGAAAGAAACATCCAATTTCACTTGCTCCATTCACCCCCTAGCCTAACCATGAATCCATAAGGGAAAACTCATAACTCCCCTCAGCAATAGTTCTTCCTCTTCAGTAACTTCTCCTTGCCTCACACTCAACAACCAGCATTCATAACAACAACAGATAAATTTCCTTTTCCTAGCATACTAGGTAGCGTCCTGCCTCCTCCCATATGCTATATATCAAAATCCATTTTTGCCTAGGTATTTTCCCCCCCTTGGAAATTTTCGCAGCTTTCCAAATCCCTAATTTTCGGGCTTCCCATGGCCAAATTCTTGATTTTCCACTTGTAACAATCAGCCCTGGGGTAGTTCCAACATGTTCCCCACTCATGGAGTCATGGTCATCTGATTTTAACATGGTTGTTCCATTTGTCCATCAACAATAATTATAAAATATTTGGTTTCATACAAGTGTCATAGTCAAATAGTTAGATGGGTCAAATTAGATCTTTACCCAACAGTCATAATTACCAATTACAATTAACTAAATTCTAAATTCTAAATTGCCATAAATGGAAAAAATATTCCAATTTTGAATTTACCAAAAACGAAAATAATTTCCTAAGAAATTTCAAATTCAAAAATAATTTATTTTTGGGGATGTTACATCTGATCTTGAAATACCTCACAAAAAACTTAGGGAAGTGTCTGCAGAAGAATTGGAGCCTCATAGAAAGACAAAATCTGAACCTCCTTCTCCTTATATACCCCCTGTTACTCCTACCTCACAAATGCCTACCACAGATCCTAAAATTGATAGACTTTATACATATTTAAGGGATCCAAGCCCTCTTCTGAGATATTTGATCTTGCTCCAACCATTGAAAAGATACAATAGGAAAATGACCAGTTGTTGCAACAATTGGAAGAGAGGAAGACTTTGGAAAATCATCTTCACCATGACAATGCAGTATTTCAAGTGAAGGTGAATTCCCTTCAACGATTGGTTGATCAAATGACCAACACCAATTGCAACCTCAGGGCATAATTGAAACATCATAAGAGGCACAAGACAAAATCTTCAGGACAAGAGGGAGAAGCTTCTAAAGCTAATCCTTCTCAGCAAGTCTAGTCATATCATGCAATTCATTTTTGTTTGCAGTGGGACCTACAAAATCTTAGGTGTGGGGGTAATGTTGGGCTTGTATTTTGACTATTTTATTGTGATGGTTGAATCCTTTTTTCACCGATATTACATATGATATGCTTCATATTAGCTATTTTGAATGAGTTTCAAAGGTTTATATATCAATTTATCATGGATTCACATCAGGTATGTATAATTGGTGTTTTTGTAATGATTTTGAGATCAATTAAGTTCAGTTTAATGTTTATAAATATCTAACATTCTGGTTTTCTTACAACAGGTCGGAATTGTGATCCGATCCCCCATCCAGACCTTCATCTGACACTATTAAAGGAAGCTAACTTAAATCTTAAATTGTGGGAGCATGAAGTCGAATATGAAAAATATGGCACATGGGTTTTTTGCGTAATATGCTCAATTAGGTCCCATGGAGGTTATTTCCTAAAATTCTGAATGGATTGAGAGAAGTTTGTGGTTTTCAAATCAGCATCTGGTACTCCATCTGGCACTGTGTCTGATGCTCCATCCTACACTAAAATCATGGGTGAGTTGGCGATTGTTATATCAGCGGCCTATGATGGGAAAATCAGCGACATGGGTTTTTCTCGTGCTCGTGGCCTCCAACTACTGAGCTTCTGACAACTTGGATTGGGTTGTTATGTTGGGTGTTTATTGGCTCTCTTAGTTTCTAGAAGCCATCAATGGTTAAAACACATTAAGTGTAATTTCTTGTTTTTAGAGGAGGTCAACCCTTTCAGTGGTCGACCTCTCAACTTGTAACCTCTATAAATACCAAAGCAGTGGTCAGACAAATAGAAACGGATAGTTTAGTTTCAAATTGTGAAGCTAGCATTGTTTTTGTTGTTTCAAGACATTTTCATAAACTTGTGTAAAACTGTGTTTTTAATTTAAATGTTGAAATCATGTTGCTTGAGCTTGTGATTCATTGTTGAAGAGTATCCATGACCTGTTGGGGGGCCCACCAGTGGTTTGAGTGAATATTTAGTTAGTTATCTTGTGAATTCAAGTAGTGTAATTTCTATTTCTTTATTTTCCTGTACATGTGTTTTTGTCATTTTTGCTTCTTGTGTTTATTGTTTATAGCTTAATTGTTTTAGTTTCCTTTTTGCAGGTTTCTTATGAAGAATAGTTAATATTCCATGTATTTCTAACTAAATAGGAAATATACTAAGCTTAATCCACTAACCCTTGTTGTGTGATTAAATGATAGTTAGAATTTATGTATGCTGAAAGAGAATAATTAGAAGTTAAAACAGAGTTAAAACAAAGTATTGAGTTAATGGTTTCTTTGACAAGGTTTTGATGGATGATTAGTTGTTAGCTTTGAATTTAGTTCTTAATTTTCCTATCTAGTTTGCTCAATTAGTTTTCTTACTAATTCTTTTGTCATATGCTGAAATAGAAATAGGATTTGAGTTATGTTTTTATGAGTATTTCCCTTTGCAATTTAAATTGTTAAAAATAGGATTAGTTTAATTTACTTTATGCAATTTCCATTCTAGATTTAGATTGCAATTTTAATTCGAAGTTTGATTTTGAGTTTAGTTCTTAGTTGTAAATCTATAGTAGTGTGAATTTTATTACATTAGCATAAAAATGCAATTGAATTAAATATAATAGTGTTTTCCTATTGTTGATTACTAATGCATAAATTGAAGAGTCACGTGGATTTTCAAGGTAGTTGATGTTTCTTCTATAATGGCTAAGTTCTCATTATATTCCCTGATTCATACCTTTCACTTTGCTATAGAAGTTAATATTGTGTTTATCCCTCTTGATTTATCAATAATTTTTAAATTCCATCGTGATGTCATAAGACACCAAAGACATAATCATCAACACTATATTGAAGTTTTCTTGCTATTGCAGATTAGAGAATAGCTTTCTTGTTATTGTAGATTAAAGATTAGTTGTTGACTTCTATTGTCTTGACACTTTTAATTCAATAGGTTAAGATTTCCTTTTATAGATTAGAAGTAATTATGAAGCTTATCCTAATAATAGAGTTCACTTTCTTAATAGTTGATTAATTGTTTGTTATGTAGTTTTTATTAAGTTACTTGTTGCATAAGTTTTAATAAGATAGTTGCTTTCTTGTTTAATTGTTTTAATAGGGTAGTTTCTTGCTTGTTTATTTGCTTACTTGTTGTTTCTCTTTGATTTTGAATAAGATTAACTAGATTAGTTTGTTGTTGCTATTGTTCATCAAATAGATTAAATAGATAGTTTGCTTTTGCTCATTGTAATGATTAAGTTACTTTTCTTAAAGTAGGGTTTTTCATTTGCTTTCCTAGGACAATCCATCGATCCATTGTTCAAAAGTTACTTAGGGTAAATAGTTTAAGTTCCTTGATGGAGTTTGATCATTGATAGTCTTTTCTTAAGTAGATTAGCTTTCAGATAGATTTCCCTAGTTAGAGTTGACTTCCTCTAGATTTTCTGCCTTGGCACATATAGTGCTACAACTCTAAGTTTACTTACTTCGGGTTGACAATTTAATTTAGGGTTTTTATTGCATATAGAACACCCATCAATAATTATGCTTTAGATAGAAATTTGCACCATTTATAAATCCAAACACACATTTAAAAAAAATTACAAGTAAGATGGTAGGAACTTTATATTAATATGTCAAAAGTTATAAAAAGTGTTTGTCTAAAGACCAAAATATCAAAATAGTGAAGATCATTGCTTCACATACATAAGAATCATGGATGTTGCTCATTGTAACAAATGACTTCCCATGCCACTCTATGGAACAGTCGACCAATAGATGTCAATACACCAATAGTATGGCTTTGGTAGTGCCAAGGAAGTTCGTCCACCATGGTATCAGGGATGTTCATGGTTAATCCCTCTAGGTTTTGCTCGATATCCTTCAGATCCACACCAACCACTCATCAACCCACCACATCTCCTTCCTCTTCTGACCTATGAATGAGAGATGATCTTGGAGGATGATAAGGTGCCACATATGCATTATTGAGAGCACTTGATTAGTCTTGGATAAATGATAAAAATATTTTATAATTAAATTATCAAAAACATAATATAATGAAACATTTATTCTTACATATGTCTCCCCATTGATATCCCTCGGGTATAGCTAAGTCAGGATCCCCATATAATTCTTTCTCGGCATAAGCATAGTCCTCTGCCATGATTAGCTAATTTCTCAGCCACTAGAAGAAAACCTCGTCATATTTGATGATTGGCACACCACCGTGATAAGCCATCAAATCCACCCATATTTTCATCTGTGGATATTGTGGGGTGGGTATGCCCCACTCCACCTGTAGACATAAGATGGGTACCCTCTCCAGGAAGGACACTAAAATGGATCCATAACCAAACTGTTTCAACCGACCATTCCAAAAAAAATTCAGTTTCTTCTTCATATTCTTCAAGAGACCCTCACACTAGTTAAAGACTCGGGGCTCCATACACTCTATGGTGTACTGAAAGTGGCTTTGAAAATCCATGTGGGGATCCACACTCCATTCCATTCGGGTGATAGTATAGAGGATGGTTCTCAATGGTAAATCCCGAACATCCCTAATGGAAACCTTTCCACTATGTTTTTTCGTACCTGACACACGGTGATGTGTGACATAGTAGTCCATGCGTTCTCCTCCACCCCTACTTCCAGAGAGTGATACCTTAGAGCCCTGATGAGATAAACTTGTCAGAAAGTAAATATCATCTACCTAAAAGGTGAGTGTATGCACACCCATGTGAAAGGCTTGTTCATTTACATCCCACATGTGGACTAGATACTCCACCAACCTCAGTTGGGCTCTAATGCCCTGAATTTTGAATAATTTGAGTAAACCACACTCTCAGAGTGCCATGACAGTGCCCGGGTCATTCTAGAAAAATCATCTTCTTCCTCATGCTCTCGTTCCCTCCACTCGAGCATTTTGACTAAGGAAAAACTTCCAAGTAACATCAAAAGATGATAAGAGTCAGGGATGATTTTAAGGATGGAAATTTATTTTAAAATGTAGAAACCTTGGCGAATCTTACTAATCCTTCATATGCCAACTAGAAAATGTTTGGCGATATTTTTGTTAAAATATCCAAATTTCTAAGGATTTTATATAGTTTGTATCAAATTTTGGCAATTTTTAAGGTAAAATAATTTTATCCTATAAAATTTGGGCGAATCATTTTTAGAATAGCAAATCGTTTTTTGGGAAAAATCGTGGAAAATTAGCCCATGAGCAAAATTTTATCCCCTAAAATCATCTTAGAGTCCTAAAAAATCAATTCTTGGAAGTTTTCCTAACTCATTTTTTCTTTTCAAAAATTGAGTTGTGATCGTCGTAGGGCTTTGCTTTTACGCATAGCGACATCGTCGCACCCTGGCAATGAGTCCCCTGTGACAATTTGAGATCATCACAGTTCATGATACTGTGAGCCTGCAACGATCTCAAAGCATAGTGACCTAGAAAAAATCGACCTAAACTCAAAATTAAACTAATAAAAATGAAACTTTTAACCATGAAAAGAGAAAGGGGAAATAGATTACCTTTTTGATGGAAGCAATTTGCAAAATGGTCCACCAGGCGTTCTGGAATTGACGCTTGAAATTTGGAAGACAAAGAGGGTTCTGGGCACTATTTGGGTGAAATTGCAAAATGAAATGGTAAATGGGTTATTTTGACCTATATTATTATTTTTTACCATATTTTATTGCAAATTAAATTATTTTTTTTAATATTTTGCCTATGTCCTAAGTCTAACAAACTTTGTAAATTTTTTTCTATTATATATTCAAATATATAAGGACTGGACGTTTGACATGTATCCACCATTTTTTATCGTTTTTGTGTCTTTGTCTTATGTACAGATACTTTTAGGGTTTTTTAGGAAAAACTCTGAGAACAATCTTGATTCTTTCTCACGCTTGTGAAACCATGAGAATGTAATCAAGTAAAATTTTATCTCTTTTTCGAACTCACATTGGTAACACGAAAAGTGAACTCTATGGAGTATCCTTTAAGCTCTTTTCAAGTTCCTTAAACATGAAAATATAGTCGTGCGACCTTGTTCTTTTCACGCTCATAAAAGTATTTGAAGAAAATGTCTGATGAGCAGTAGATTATCTCTTTTTGGATCTCGTCAGACTAACTTATGAAAAAATACATCATGGAGTTTTCTTTAAGTGTTTTTCAGACTCTCTAAACATGAAAAACCCCTGATTTTTCATTCTTTGGACTTGCAAAACAAGCATCGTAAGGCCCATATGGGACATAACCACTCCTTCTTAGGGTTCGTTATATATACTTGGAGGGACTCGTCTGAAGCATGAGCTTACATTACAAGCATATGTTATCCTCCTCAAGATTTCGTAAAAATAAAGAGGTGCTCACCAAAAATGGTTGGGGGAAATTGGGAAAGAAATGTGTCTCTATATTTTTGTTAGTGGAAGTAAGTCACTCTTGAATATGACACCCCCCTTCATCACTATATCCGTGTTGGGAAATCCATTTGTCTCTCGTTTGACCATCCACAAGTCCATATGCTGGGTCCTCCTTGAGTCAATTTTTCCAAGACAACTGTCGTGTCATTCATATGTTCAAGAGAAGTCCAACCTAAACAATCCTTCTATTGAGTCAGCCATCTATATTTCTAAATTTTATACCATGTTGGCCTTCCCTCAGTCAGGTCTGAATCACTTCATACTTTGAACTACTTCAAATTTGTTACATATTTCATGTCATTGATGGGGAATACATTAAGGCCCTCCTATGATGTGTATTTTCCTGTCGAATTCAACTCATTATCTGGGAGAAAGACTTAGAAATCACATTAGTACCTTGGAGCTTGCATGCCTCAATGGCAAGTCTCTTTACTTTCAATGGTGGGTTCACATTATTGGCCCCTGATTGGAAGAATCCATTGAGTGTTCGAGTTCAACTAATTTATTCACATTCGTTGGATTATACTAAAGTACCTTGGGAGTCATTAACATCAATGGTGATTTCCCTCTAACTTGTTAACAGTTTTCATTAATGACCGGTAATCAAGTGGTTTCTACCATGTTCGACTTTGACACCTATAATCACATGGCTAGATTCGTACTTAGGAACGATGGAAATGAAGACCCTGGATCAAAAAATATTGGTTCAAGTTGAGATGGAGTATTCATAAGTTTGTACTGACACATAGATCCACTGTGTATGTCTTGTGGCTATGTCTGAATTTGAATTATTTAATTTCATAGATCCACATTTTATTTTTGTTGAATCATGATGACATGGATCCACAGTGTATGTTTAGTGGCCATGAATCACATGAAACTTGTGATTAGAGTCACTTGTAGTCTGAGTATAGGAATGCCTACCTTAGAAGATTGTATATTATTATGCATATGCTTGATTGTTTGTTAGTTCCTGACCAATGCACTCCTTGCTTTTGACACACACATTCTACAAAGTATTTCAGTCGTCATAGGTTCCAACTTCGTACTTTGGGGGGAATTCTATTACACATTATTTTGGTCACCCTAGTGATCAAGTGACGACATGTGCATAACTCACTTCCATGTTCCCTGAAAACACTAAAAAAGACTTTCTCCATGAGAAAAGTGGATTAGCTTTTCTTCCTTAACAACTATGTCAAAGGAGATTGTTGTACCCTGATCTATACTTGGGGTGAAACGATGCTTGATCTTCATGTGCTACAAAAAATATGTACTGTGATGTTGTCGCAGGCTTCATGTGCATAGGGTGCGATGATGCTTAAACAAGGGAAAAGTGAAATTCATGAATGTTCTAGAAGGGAATCTTCTAGAAGATGAGATGGACTCGGATTGGTTTGGTTCTTACTCAATTCTATGATTTAGTTGGATCATCCTAATATCCTCATCCATCCCTCTTTCACCCTATATAAAGAGGGATCTCTTATGGAACAAGCTAAGGCTTTCTTATGCATGAAGAATTCTGCTATAGATTATATTGGAGATAGATTTTGTTTTAGCTCTCTAAGTTAGATTGTAGATATTCTTCATCAAGGAATTGAAGCAAAGGTGTGTGTGTTGGAGAAAATAACCACTAGAAGGCACCTTGAAACATCAAGTCATGGGTCAAGTCATGGGTTGTATTCTCCACTTCCATTTAATATAATGCAACAATACATTTCTTCCCTATAAAAGTGTCTTTAGTTTTGTTGTGTAATTAGTTTTGTATATATATATATATATATATATATATATATATATATATATATATATATATATATATATTCTCTCTCTTTGTTGGTTTGTTCTTATTAAATAGGTTCACCATCCCATAAATACAAATATGGAGTGACAAGGATGACACTACAGAGGATCAAGCGATATTTAAAAGGTATGCCATTTGTCCCTCTCTAAACTAGTTTATATGACAATGAAGTCTAAGGTGAAGTTTGTATTATGTCTTGTTTTGTTATAGCTTCCTGTTGAAGTTAGGGAGATTATTTTGTGTTCGCACTTACCAATTTGTCCGATAAAAGTCCTGGTGTTCCCACCTATCATGCTCTCTCTAGAACTCAAGATAGATTTCAAAACGCACTCCATGCATTAGCTTCCCAAATTTTTTCAAGAACTCTTGTGTGCACTCATTGCACTAGCCTTGAGAGCCCAGAACACTCAAAATATCACACCTAGATAGAGAAGTCTATCTATTCTTGCAAAGGGAACATACATGCATTAAAAAAAATTCTAAACATGCACAATAACCTTTCAAATTCATTCAGAAAACAAATATAACAATACACAGGAAATCATATTGATCCGGATTATTTTCGGCATGAAATGAGAGAGGAGATATAATAAATAAATGTACATATATATCTAGGATATCCAACAATATAATAGAAATGTATTATATATGCAACCATAAACACATAGATACTACACAATTTTATACTAATGAACGAAAATGTACAAAGATTATAAAAATACAGAGTGAAAGACTCGCTAGAATGGTGACAACTTATCTCTGAGAAGAGATGTGTGCACAAATCGCATTTGAAAGAAGATGATTGTTACATTGAGGCTCCAAAGGCCTTTTTATCATAAAGAAAATCTAAAACCCTAACCCAAGAATATGAAAAGCCAACAATTTTGTGAACCTCGTTTTGGGAAAGGCGTTTGTTGAATCTTCATCTTGATGAGTTGCTTGCCTTGTTGGAGAAGTTGCATTTATTAGCTTATTGAAGGTTTTCATGAACCTGTGGATAGAAGGGTTAGACCTTTTTACCCAGTCTAGATACATGGGATTCATGTGTGTAGAAGGAATATTTACACTTTGTTGCAATCTTTTTTACCTTCTTATGTTGGATAGAAGGTGCTTTGACTGAGGTTGAAATGGTGTTCTTCTATTCACGCTTTGAATAGACTGTGAAGAAGCTAAATTTTGTAGTATGAGATACTACGTTGTGGCACTATTTAGGTGGGACAATAGTTGGAATTACCTTTGTATCCTGTAGAGATGACCCCTCAGAGTAATAATGACACTACAGAGTCGAGACTCATAAATAGCATGGCGCTTCCACATATATGGTTGGCCCAAGAGAACATCACATAATATATTGTATTTAAAGGGATGGATGTTGTATGAAAATCGACATTGTTGGTTGACACGAAGATCTCATCCCTAGCGAAGCCACCCGATATTGTATGGCTGTGAGTGTGGTGTTGTCGACAATCTCAACTGTTTGAAGACCACTGCTAAGATGAGGTTCTTTTGGCTTTCACTATCAATAATAAAATGCAGCAGGGTCCCCTTCACCCACATATTTGAATGAAAAGGGCGCTCCCCCTCTTCATAATTTGTTGGTTCTTCTAGTTGAATTGTTGCAGTCGCGACAATAGTAGTGGGGTCTACGTCGATGATCTGTCTTCTATCAGTATTTTCATAATCAAATTCCAATTCAGGGTTCAGATCCTTGTCTTTTATCTCAGAAAGAAATGACCATTTTGAGAAACATTCATCGGTGTTGTGCCAGGGGATTTTGTGGAAATCATACCATTTTCCAGTGTCCTTATTCATATTTTTGTGACCCTTCTTTTCTTGTGGCTTGGAATGGTTTTCATAATGTTGTTTATTAGGGCCATCTTTATCATACTTAGGTTGTTGTGTATTTGCAAACCCAAACTCCTGTTTTTTTTGTGCTTAAACTTCTACTCTATTTTAATAGCATATCGATAAGAAGAACAGAGTGATGAGATGTCCATAAAATCCATTTCAGTTTGGATGTATCTGTGTAGAGCCCCACGATATTTCAAAACCAAATGTTGTTCGGAGTCTTTGATACCCAGCTTGGTGCACAAGGTATGGAAGGTATTGATGAAATCTAGAACTTCTTTGCCCCTTTCTTTTTGTAGTGTGTTCCATCTCATGTACTGGTCCTCATAGTTTCCAACACTGTAATATTGTTCCTTTACCGCATCCAAAAAAAAATCTCGAGTGGGCTCGACACCATATATTCTAGACTCCTCTATGGAAATTTTCTCCCAATAATTTTCCCATCAATTTTTTACATGGGGGAGAGCCTTAAAGAGTGTGAAGGTGATCTTTTCCCTGTTGAAGAAATTAGGAACAGAGAAATAACCTTCTATCATATTTCAACATTTTTCTAAGGCATTCACATTTATCTGTCCTTCAAATATGGGAATATCAAAATTAACTTATACCTTGAAAAATGAGGTACTTCCAAAGTGGTCGCTTGATGAATAAGAGCCTATTTTTATCGACAAGCATTGAAGGATTTGGGAAAAATTCTCCATCATTTCATCCCTCTGTCACGTGAGAGCTTGCTCAAGAAACAAATTAATATAATCGTTTTCTTTGCAATTTTTCTCTTCTTCCACCATGAAGGGTTTATTGGATGTATGAGAGTGATTGTATTCAATAGAGACAAGATATAGACTCAACTTTCTATACTCGGACCTTGTCAGGGACATGCAATTAAAAATGATCAAAAGTAGCTTGCTCTAATACCATTGATCGAGATTATTTTCAGCATGAACTGAGAACAGAGATATAATAAAGAAATGTATAGAGATATCTTGGATATCCAATAATATAACAAAAATGTATTAGATATGCGACCATAAACACAGATATACATTGATACACAAATTTATATTAATGAGAGAAAATGTACAAAGACTGTAAAAATACAGAGTGAAAGACTCGCTAGAATGGTGGCAGCTTATCTCTGAGAAGAGATGTGTCCAATAATCGCATTCAAAAGAAGATAATTGTTAAGATGAGGCTCCAAAGGATGTTTTATCATAAATAAAATCCAAAACCATAACATTGGAAGATGAAAAGCCAACAATTTCATGGACCCCATTTTGGATAGTTTGGTGTATCAACTTCCCAAGGGCGTAACTTTTGCATACGATCTCCATTTTGGGTGCACGATAGCTTGTTGGAAATGTGTCATAAAGGAGATTCATTTTGGGGGATCAATCAGAGCCTTCAACTATAATTTAGAATATATGTCCCAAAAAACCTTCATTTAGGCCGTCAAAATGGCTCGAGAAGTTAAAAACTACTAAAAATAGTAAATTACCAAAATTGCCAGAAAATTGTTTTGAACCAGTTGGAAAAGGTGGGTGGAAACCTATATCCACCTAGATCACATATACAGGGAAATGTGCTCTTTATATTAATATCTGAATGCTTTTTACACTGTGTACAAGACTGTATTGCAACTGAGTCTCAGTTCCTTCTCCTATCTTCTCTTCTTCTCTCCTTAGTAGCTAACTCTCTAATTGAATTCTCAATACAGTGATATTTTTTACAAAACATGGGCTTCTCACTTATTCCTCCACCTAACTACATTAAATTACATTAATAATCATCTAGTCTGAATCAGATCTAGATCCTCCTACTATTAGCCATTAAAGGCAACTTCACACTCGACCTGTACAAAGATAGTGGTTCAACTCTCCTTGAGCTATCAAACATTATGTCACATTGAATTGAATTAAAATTTTAAATTTAAGTTCAAAATGAGAGGGTTGGCACCTCTCTTCCCTTGGAATTCGCTCCTCCTAGTGTGTTAATGCGATGGCTTGCTGACAAATAGATGAGTTGGAGCGATGCTCCTGCATCAATGGTTTATTTATTCTGCACGTGTTGAATGATAATGGTAAATTGATCATAAATATAAAAAAAAACTTATATACTATGGTTAAAAAGGATTAAAATATCTATTATTGATTCAACAATTGGTATCAAAGAAGGTTCCTTCAGAAATCAGTTTAACCAGTGGAAGGTAGATCATGGAGAGAAACAATATGTATAAAAATAGAATACCACAGTTTGATGGACAAAACTATCCATTCTAGAGAAAAAGGATGAAAACATATGTACATGCACATGGATTCGAGGTTTGGAAATAAGTTGTATATGGATATAAAGAACCTATCGTTCCTCCAACAAATGAAAACAAAAAGAAAATTAGTCTAAATAATTCAAAGGCGAAAAATGCACTCATGAATGGTTTCGTTGATTCAATATATGTCAAAGTTATGCATTGCAGTTCAACAAAGGAAATTTTGGAAAAACTTCAGAATGTCTATGAAGGAGATGCAAAATTCCAGGAAGAAAAGATTCAAACTTACATAGGTCAATTTGAACAACTGAATATGAAAGAAGATGAAAATATTTTAGCATACTTTTTATGAGTTGATGAAGAAATGAATTCAATCAGAGGATTGGGAGAAGAATTTAATGAATCTATAATTGTTCAAAAAGTGTTAATATATCTTCCAATGATATTTGATCCTAATATACCATCATTAGAAGAAAGAACATATATGGACTCGATAAGCATGAATGAGCTACATGGAATAATCATAGAGTATGAAATGAGAACCGAACATGAGAATCTAGTCACAAAAGAAGTATCATTCAAAGAATCCAAGAAGTCAAAGAAAAAGGGAAATCAAAAGGTAAGGTCAGATAGCAGCAACAGCGACATCTTAGAAGACGATGAAGAAGTAGCTAACTTTGTCAGAAGGATGAAAAATGGAACCAATGACAAATACAAAGGGAAGCTTCCATTGATTTTTTAAAATTGTGATGGTATTTATAATTTTGATAACAAATGTCCTCACAATAAAAAGAAAATAAATGAAGATGATTCAAATAGAAAACAAATGTACAAAAGAAAAAGAACCAAAAAGAATTTTTTCAAGAAAATATTTTGCACAAAAGAAGACAGTGAAAGAGAGATAGAAAGGGTTATATTCATGGAAATAGAAAATTCCAATGAAGAAGGAACCAAAGAAGAATATGAAGAGGAAAAAGTTGAATACAAAGAATAATTTTTGAGTTCTATAGAAGTTATTAAAAGATAAAAGAACAAAAACAACTCACTGCAGGAAGAACTAAAAAGAAAAGAGGAAACTCAAAACTCCAACTCTGAAGAACTAGAACATATGACCACTAAATTAAAAATTTGAGTTGAAGAAGACAAAAGAATTGAAGAAGCACTCAAAGAACAGTTAGAACAAGGAGACAGGATCATTGGAAATTTGGAAGGATATATTGTCACATTGAGAAAATATCTTCAAAATAAAAACATCCAAAATATCTCTAAAGTTTTGGATAACATTATTAACAGTTAGAGGCCAAATCATGAAAAGTCCGAACTTGGATAGAATTAGAAAGAAAATGTACCAAGATCAAAAACAAAAGATCAAGAAACAAAACAAAGAATCTATGTAGAGATGGTCAAAGGAGACACAAAGTTTTACAAGGAAGATCACAGGGACACTCCCCTACCCAGAAGATTCAGATTTCAGAATCAATGGCATTCAAAAACAAGAAGGCCTTAATAAGAAGAAGGATTCATAAGTGTAACTCCTTTCAGAATATATTCAACTCCCAGGTATCAAAATATATTCTTTGGCTTATTTTATTCACGTAATAATTTTGGACATAAAGTTGTAAATTGCAGAGAAAAAATAAGAAATAGAAACAACTATGAAAGTCATGCACAAAATGGTTATCCAAGAAGGCCTAGAGAAACACAGAGAATATGCTAAAATAGATTTGAATCCTCGAGCACTGAAGTGGAATGCGATAAGTGCAACAAATTTGGACACATGGCCAAATATTATAGAATGGAAGTCCCTCCTAGAGAATCACAACAGAATAACAACAGTCACATACAGGAACCTCAACAGAGAATATGGATAAGAAACTAGAATCAGTATAACAATGAAGAGTGCACTCTCGCTCTGCAATCTAAACACAAGAAACATGGTTGGTATGTTGACAGTGGCTTCTCAAATCACATGACAGGTTATGAGGATAGGTTTCTAACCTTGAGAAAGGAAAGTTATGGATCAATCTCTTTTGGAAAAGATGACTCAGCTATAATCATTGGAAGAGGCACAATAAGAATTGGAAACAAGGATACCAAGGTAGAAAATGTTCTACTAGTGGAAGATATGAAACATAATGTTCTAAGTGTAAACCAAATGTGTGACCAAGTTCACAAACTTTTGTTTGATTCACTTAAGTGCAATATAAGAAAAGAAGGTTCATACAGATTGTTTGCAACAGTTGTAAGAACTTCAAGAAACGTATATGTATTAAGTGAAATTGGAAATGAAACGTGTTGTCTAGGAAAGGAAGACGAAGTTTGGCTATGGCACAAAAGAATGGGTCACATAAAATTTGACAACCTTGTCAAAGTCAGCAAAAAGGAAGAAGTAAGAGAAATTCTCCAGATCACAAAGCCAAACAACACCTTATGCAAGCATTGTCAACAAGGAAAGAAAACAAACACCAAATTCAAATCAAATCTCCACAACAAGACCATTGGAAATTATGCATATTGATCTAGTTGGACCAACTAGAACAAAGTGTTTAAAAGGTGAGAAATATTTTATGTTATTGGTTGATGATTATACAAGGATGACTGTAGTTTGTTTTCTTAGGAAGAAGTCATAAGAATTCAAGAACTTCAAGGCATACAAGGAAATGGTTGAAAATGAAATGGATTCAAAAATCAAATGTTTGAGATATGATAATGGAGGATAGTTTACTTCAAACGAATTTATGGATTTCTGCAACAATCATGGAATAAAAAGGAAAGTCTATGTTGCTAGGAAACCTCAACATAATGGAGTTGTAAAAAGGAAGAAAAGAACAGTATATGAAATGTCTCAAACTATGTTAATTTATTCCAAGTTGATAGATGTCTTTTGGGAACATGCAGTGCATACATCAGATCGTATTCAAAACAAAGTTATGGTAAGAAACAATAGTGATAAAACTCCATGCGATCTATGGAAAGGAAGACCAAGGAATGTGAATCACTTCATAGTTTTTGGAAGGAAATGATACATCAAAAGAGAAGATGGAATAATGGGAAAGTTTGATTCTCATGTGGAAAAAGGCATACTTGTTGAGTACTCCAACACAAGGAAATCATACAAATGTTTCAATATGATGCTCAAAAGGGTTTTGGAAAGCATCAATGTGACGTTTGATGAGACAGGTGGACAAAAAATAAAGGAAGAAGAAAAGGAGTCAATGGAACAGGTTCACGAAGAAGAAGCAAAGGAAGAAGAAGTAGCAGAAGGGGAAGACAAAGAAGAGAAATTAGAAGTAGAAGAGAAATAACAAAAATATATTCAAGTACCTCCCAAGACACCTAGAAAATGAATACATAAGAATCATCCATCAGATCATATTATTGGGAAAAAAGATGTAGGAGTTGAGACTAGAAGAAGAATTTGTTCACCAGAACAAATGCACCTAGCACTCTTATCTTTGATTGAGCCAAGCAGCTTTGAAGAATCCAACAAGGATGAAATTTGGATAAAATCCATGGATGAATAGTTAGATCAGATAGAGAAGAATGACACTTGGAAATTGGTTCTGAGGAAAAGGTACAAGAATGTGATTGACACAAAGTGGGTATTTAGAAATAAATTGAATGAATATGGACAAGTTACCAAGAACGAAGATAGATTGGTATGTAAAGGATACACACAGGTTGAAGGTATTGCATTTAAAGAGATGTTTTCTCCAACTTCCAGAATGGAAGAAATCATATTGATCCTAGCTTATGCATTCTCCAAGAATATCAAAGTGTATCAAATGGACATGAAATCAACCTTTCTGAATGTGGAAATAGACGAAGAAGTCTACATTGAGAAACCAAAAGGATATCATTTGTCAGAGAATGAAGATTATGTTTGCATGTTGAAGAAGGCCTTGTATTGTCTCAAACAGGCCCCCAGAGAATGGTATTCCAGATTGGACATATATCTATAGTAGCAAGGGTTTAGGAAAGGAAATGCAGACAACAACCTCTACACCAAGGTAACTCAAGCTAGTATTTTATTAATTGAAGTTTATGTTGATGATATTGTTTTTGGAAGTGACGATGACATGATGAGCCACAAATTTGAAAAGGATATGTAGAATGAATTCAAAATTTCATTACTTGGAGAACTATCCTTCTTTTTTGGTCTTCATATATGTAAAAGAAACCAAGGATTTTTTATTTCTCAAACCAAGTATATCATAGAAATGCTAAAGAGGTTTGGAATGGAAGATTGTAAACCAGTCAATACTCCTATGAAAACTAGTTGAAAGTTAAGTAAAAATGATGATTCAAAGTCTACATATCATAAGAAATATAGGTCAATTATTGGAAACCTAATTTATGTGACAGCATCCAGATCATATGTAATGCAGGAAGTTTGACATGTGGCACAATTTCAAGTAGCACCAAAGGAATCACATGTTCTAGAAGTAAAGAGGATATTTAGATATATCAAGGGTACAAAAGAGTTTGTATTATGGTATTCAAAAGGAAAGGATTTATCATTTGTTTCCTACATATATGCATATTGGGTAGGTTGCATTGATGACTGAAGAAGTACTGGTGGATTAGTGTTATACTTGGGTGAGTGTTTGGTATCTTGGCTAAGAAACAAATAGTCATGTGTGTCATTGTCTACAGCTGAAGAAGAGTATATTTCAGCAAAATCATGTTGTACACAATTTCTAAGTATGAAACAAACTTTGACAGATATATAGGTTGAGTATGATGAGCCCATTCTGGTATATTGTGATAAAACAATCACCATCAATATCTCAAAGAATCTAGTGATGCACTCCAAGATGAAGAACATTCCAATCAAGTATCATTTTATATGGGAACATGTTGCAGAGAAGAAAATTCAAGTTGAGTATGTTGGAACCAAAGAACAAATTGCATATATCTTTACAAAACCTCTTCCAAGGGAATCCTTTGAGTATCTTCGTCAGAAACTTGGCATAGTTTCTTCCCTGAAATGAATTTTGAATGTTATTCTTATATGTCTTAGATTTACATGAGGAAGAACCATAAATAGAATAGTTCAATTTGGGGGAGTAGTTTCAGGAAGAGCTCAATCAGGAGGAGCAACCCCAAGGACAATTCACTTAGGGGGAGAAACCCCGATAGGAAGTCGCCTTTGCCATTGATTTCATAGGGGGAGATATTTATCAGATGCATTTATAGAGACTAAATGTTGTGAGAGACAACACAAAGACATGTTTCCAGGGGGATCGATGGTAACAGGGGGAGCGATGGTCACAGGGGGAGCATGAGAGATATGACTTCAGTACTTTTTACATGTCAAATTTCCTCACTTTGATAATGTCACATCCTCATTTTCGTAAGTGTCGTAAGTATCTCACTTTTGTCGCAAGTGTTGTAAGTGTCACATTATCGTCATGTAAGTGTTGCATCATGAACGACACCTTGGAAACACTTGATACAACCCCTAAATCATGTTGGAAGAAAAATTCCCATCATTTGACAGTCAGAACAAAGTGTTTTTCTATGAGAATGGTCATCTTGGCAAGTTTTGGAAGATCATCACTCCCCTACTCATATGTAGGGAGCACTAGTGCTCTTTGTCTATCTAGAAGAGAGCGTTGAAGTGCTATGTTTACCATTGTAAGGGATTGTCCAATTGCTTGAGAAAATCTTAGGAGAAATCCCCTTTTTTCTCTAAGGACAACTATGGATGGATAAAGTTGGTTTTTCTTGAATCTAACCCTCAGGCTGCATCTAAGAGAGATATCACAATTAATGGAGTCATATCCTCAACTAATTCCAAATATAACCAAGGTGGTTGAGACTCTCAAATCCTATAAATGGATGCATTCTCATGGTGAACGAGGAGAAATAATTAGCAAAACATTGTTATTATGAACATGGATCTTTCAAGCAAGGGTTTGGACAAGGAGGACTTGGAGAAGCTACTTCATTATCTGAATATTGTAAGTGTCTCTTTAAATTTATCATCAATATACTTGGCCTATTTCCTTATAATAAGTGTTTACATATATTTGTCTATTCTTGTTTTAATCCTTCATAGATAGATCATTTTGTTTTAATTCATTAGAGTAGGAGATAGTTGTTTGTCTCTTGTCATCCATCGCAGGTACTATTGAGAACTCACAGATTGGAGCAACATGGACAAACTTTGAAAGTGAAGTACATCATACAATCCCTCTTACTCTCTTTTTTTATGGGCACAATTAGTCTATAGGAATGGTAGTGTCCAAAGGTAGTTTTTTGTCTCAGTAGAGGGGTTTGTACTCCAAGGGAAGATTCACCTATCTGTAGGGGAATTATTCTGTAACAGAAATTGGCGACTCCACTGGGGATTGAATTTTTAGTTTTTGTTCTTTCCTTGGTTTGTCCATGCCTTTTGTATATCCTTAGATCTTGTTCGTTGATTTGATATATCCTTACATCTTATCTTCTAAGTTTTCTTACAGAGTCTCTAAACGAATTTCCCTGAGTTTTTGAGTTTTTTGGGTTTTACAAAATTTGTCTCAAGAATCGCGCCCTCTCCAATTTGAGTCAGGAAATTGATAGCCAAATCATCGCTCTCCCAGGGTGTATTAAGGAGTGTTGTAGCGCTCTGGTGCATTGATATCCAGAGTGTCAATTTTTCTTTAGTTTGAAAAATTGTTGATTGTTTGATTACTGGGTATAGTCCTTTGATATTCCTCTTTGGCTTAGATCCTATTATGTCAGATCTTGTTTTCTGTTTGTCCTAAAACTTGCTTCTTTTAATTCTTTTAGTATTGATTGGGTTTGTCTTTCCTTACTACAAAATCGATTTTTTTCTCCTAAACTTGGTTTATTTTTGTTTCTCTTTTTGATTATCTAATTGATTAGACATTTTCATAAGGAAAGTTATTGATCTTAGCATTGTTCTCTTTGTCTTTGATCCATTACTCAATTCTGGAAGACTATTAAATTTTTTTATTTTTATTTTTTGGTGTTTTTCTTTGAGTGGATAGTTTGTTCTTATTTTAGTCTCTTATTGACTGCTGAGAGTGTCTTTGTTTGTGTTTCTTTTCTCCTTATTTTTCAAAATCACTGTAGTGAGGTCAATTTTCATTATTAGTGAAAGAAAGAAGCATAAGATGAAATTTTCAATTTACATTTGCAATCAAACAAAGAAATATGTGTATGCATTGTTTTTGAATATTGGAAAGGTTTTCTTTATAATTTTTCATTTGTTAGAATTCTTGTTGAGAATGAAATAACATAAAATTTTGCATTCTTGAGTTCTTGTTAGAGAAAGAAAATACAATCTTCTCTTTCCCATAGCTAGAAGTTCATTGAAAAGAAATTTTTAATCTCATTATTTTCATCTTTTTGGAGTCAAGTATCAAACATCATCAGTTTTAATTTCATTCACCTTTGTGTAACGAACAACCATGAAAATGAACACTAATTAAAATCGAACTAGAAACTTTTTATTTTTAAGATATTTACACCAAAACTAGATTAGGACTAGAGCTTTGGAATAGGCTATGAGAATAACTATCCAAAGGATTCAACACAAACTTAGAATCTTATGATATGGAGGGTAAATCTAAATTTCCTATAAGAATAGATTGTATCCCTCTCTAACACAGGGGTTACGCATGAGGTCACATTCGGGAGAGCAATGGAGATTATCCCTCCGAGGCTTAACCGTTTCTAGTAGTATGATTGTATATTGGAGGTTCTTCTTGAGGATTAAATTTTTTCATTTTGTCTCGAAACTTCGTGAATTATGAATCCATTTGGGGTCCTTTAGAGTTTACCAATCCACTTGTCCTCAGTTCTCTCGAAGTTTTTTGGTCTTGATATCCTTCCCATACATTTGGAATCGACTATCGATTGTACCTTCCTAGAGGTTGAATGCAAGTTGGTATCCTTAGTAGCCACAATATTTAGGGTCCTTACACGAGGTGACAGTGAAGGGAAGTATTCTTTGTACCTGTTAGCAACATTTATTGTCTTCAACATCGGGATACAGAGGTCTGCAGGTTGCATGAGGAGTGCCCAAGAACAACGCATAAAAGAAGTCCCTTTCGGACTTAAAATCAAGCGAGCGTGCATCTCATTCTTTAGCGGAAAGGATTCAATGATAGAGAAGAACAACGATTGATGGGTAATTGCATATTAACCGAGTCACGTCAAGTATAGCGCTAAAAGTTTTAAGGAAGTCAACGGTTAGAATCCTTCAGGAGGCACTCACAAAATTACGAGGGTCGTTGATCGCAAGCAGTTCAAGCACAGTGTTATTTCTCGAGCTCGGGGTTCGTGAGTTCGAAGGGTGGATCATATCCCTTTGGTTGCGCGATATCTCGAGTTACGAAAAGTCTCTCGAGGAGGTCAACCGTCGTTGACCATCGTGCCTCGGGACTTCACAAAGGGAGAATGCCAAAGTCTAATACTCCAACTCGCGAGGTCATGAGTAGCGAGGGGCGCTAGTACTTGAGCCCTAGTCGCCGATTACATGTGGAGAGCGCTGAACAGAAATGGAGCCCTACCCATATCGTCGTCTCGAGAAGTGAGAGTTGAAGAAGAGGAACCAAGGGTCTCCAACTCGTGAATCGAGAAATGAAAAGAACTTTTAATGATGGGCCCACGGTATCTTCGAAAGTGTTCTGGGTCGTTCGATAAAACGAAGGGTATGTGATGCGCGATTAAGTTCTATCATCCCTTCTCACATCGTGACCTCAAAGAGCAAGGATCGACCTCCTCCCAACCTCGAGGCATGAAGCGCTGAAAGCACCCAAAGGCGGGCCCACAATATCAAGGAGCAGTCTCAGCCGTCCATCTAAAGGGGACACCTGGTGCGTGATTAGGATCCTCGCCTTCTCGCTTATCGTGATTTCAGGATGCAAGGACTAGCTCCTTCCCATTTGTGAACGTCGAGGGAACCTTGGGGATAAGCACGTGGTCATAGCCCATGGTCACTTGTGAAATAAAATAGATGCTCAGGAAGGGCCGAAGGCGTCGTGTATGTTTACAGAAGGAATTACCGCGATCTCCAAGTGCCATTTGATCTGACCTCGGTCCTGGTTTTCGCTTGGAGTAAATGAAGGTGAGAAAGGGTGGTTGAAACCTCTCCTCATTCATTAAATGCGAGGAATGGAGGGTCTGGCAAGTGGACTTCTCGAGAGGGTCCTGTGTACCCATTTTTCCAGAGAAGCCATGACGGGTTCTCGATTAGCCAGAGGAGGTCTACACACGCTAACTTGGCATTTATTGGTTCAGCTACTCCTCCCCTGCAAAGGCCATGCGAAGTTAATGAGACGTCTGACGAAGGAATTCCGCCCGAAGATTGATTGAAGAGACGCTACGCCTTGAAGGGTGAGCGCGCCTCTATTGGGAAAATCTGCCCAAGTATATGTACTCAGTTTTTTGCATTTTGGAAGGTATCGATGGTAGAGCGAAGCTCCCAATTGTAAAGTTTTAATAGATATCCTAGCTCTGGTTATGCATCTGTATGTAAGATTTCTTGTTTAATTTTAGACAGTCTTTCTTTTCCTGTCTAAGTTTTCATGCTATACTAAGAGAGTGCATGATCAACTGGTTTGCACGAATTATGGCAATTATGTTGTGATAAAGGATTTATTGTGGCACTATTGTTTTCTCTGGTTTTCTTCGTTTGAGCATAAGAATATCTTGCATTTAGATGTCTTCTTCCACAATCTGTTAGGAACCTGATGTTTATGACAGACCTTTGCATCTCTCTGATACAATTCTTCCCCCTACTCACCCTTACTACAACTCACTGTCTGAAGTTATCTAAGACCTCACTTGCCCATGCATGCCTAGCCTAGTTTCGAAGTTAGGAACACATTGTTTGAGTTAACCTCCATTTGATCACCCCATTAAGAAAAATCATGACATAAAATGATGGGCGTCGGGCTCTACTCCTACTGCAATCCAGGGGTGACTTCTGACGCTAACATTTTTGGTGCTGTTGCCGAGGACGAAGTTGAAAATTTTCCCCAGGATTGAACGACATTGAGCCTCTGATTCTGAAGGTGCATCAGGTATCAGAGCCTTTGAATATTGCTACTGTGCACCTGGAAACTCCATTGTGACGAATCCACTGTGGAAAACCTTCCATGTTAATTGTGGCTTTCAGAGGTAGACACACGTGGTCTCATCCACAACTGCCTCTAGCTACACCTGAAACTGATCTAGAGGTGGTTCTCAGAAAAGGAAAGGCCCCTGAAGAAGAAGCTTCCACCACCGAAACAAGTAATCCACCATCTCCTTTCGTAAGAACTCCATTTTCTCCTCCTCAGTTTCTTAATATACCTCCTTCGGAGGTTTCTCGTTTCCTAAATTTTGGGAGTGTTCCTGCCAAGTTTTCCCCTCTTGGTCTGGGATTAGAGGGAGAAATCCTTGTCACTCCCCTCTCCTCTGAAGCTGCACCTTGGAATAGACCCAAGACTACAAAATATTTCCCCACTCCTGCACAAAGAGGAGCACCTGCTGACTTGAGCTCGTTAGGCTTCTCCTTAAATCCCCTCTTGTTTCCCACTCCACTTTGAGACTCATTCCCAGTAGCCCCTTCGCGAACTCCTTCTCCTCCAAGCTCTCCTCCACCTAATATTACTATGGCTAGTGCTAACCCCCCTCTGAATAGAATGGACACCATAGTTTCTACCAGATTTTCTCCCTTAATACTACCTCATCCTATGAATCCCCTCCCTGCTGGAGATTACTTGAAATATATGCCCAAGTTCACCGGGGAAGGGGACATAACCGCAGAAGAGCATGTGGTTGCTTTCTATAGTTATGTAGACAACCTCATCATTGAAAACAAAGATGTCTGGATGAGAGTCTTCGTCCAGAGCCTAGATGGCGAGGTGAGAAAATGGTTTAGAGGATTGGCCCCTAGGTCTATTGCTGGGATCGAAGCTCTGGATTGTGCTTTCCTGAGGTAGTGGGGCGATAGGAAGGATTTCATGTATTACATGATAGAGTTTGGATATTTGAAGAATATGGATGGAGAGTCTGTCTCTGACTTCTCCAAAAGATTTAATAAGATGTATAATAAAATTCCTACTGAAATAAAGCCTTCAGAAACCTCGACCAAGATTTCTTATGCTAGTGCATTTGGCCCCGATTTCTGTCTGTTATTGAGAGAAAGAAGATCCACCTCCTTAGCTAAAATGAAAGATGCATCCATAGAAGTGGAATCCAATGTATTAGTAGCTGATAGACTGAGAAACAAGGTTGATGCAAATATAAGAAAGGCAAGATCCAAAGCCTCAACTTCTAGCCCATCTGTGCCCCACCCTCAAATGGATGAACTGACCAAAATGGTGAAGTCTCTATCTGCAGAGATGGAGAGAATGAAGGTGGAAGGGAGACAAGCATACAAGGGCCCTCAGAGCGCCAAAAACAAAGGAGGTTTTAGGAGGCCAAACAATATCACTTCCCTGACCGTGCAAAGGGAGAGGGGAAGAGGCAGGGAAGACTAGAAGATTCAGGGCCCCTTCCAAAACAATTTTATGGCCGAGGAAGAAGAAGGGGAAACAGGTGAGCTTGATCCTGAAATCCATTTCTTTGGAGAAACTACTCCTTTTCCTCATCTGAATAAATCAACATATGATGAGTCTCTGATGAAAAGTTAGCTAAATGAACTGAGCAAGGAAAACAAGACTAGTGGCCGCCAAGGCAGGTATGACCTGAGGTCTCAGAAGAAGGCAGTAACACCTGATGGTCCTGAGCAGTCCACTAGAATAGAGAGGCCTGCTAATGAAGTAGTAGACAGTCACAGAGGGAAAAAACACCAACCTCTCTCTCCCATAGTCCACAGTCATGCCCCCGAAATAAGATAAATCCCAAAGCTTACATCTTCTTTTAATTTCAAGCATGAAATTAAAAAAATTAGAATCATTGTGCCTCTAACCGAATTGATTAAACATGAAGGGTTCAAGAAATGATTCTCTGAGCTTTTACAGTCTGAGGTATCAATCCTTCCCACAGACTCCATCAATTTGCAAGATGAAAAGCCTGCAGTTATTCTAGGTCCTATGGTAGAAGACAGGAATGACTCATCCCCTCCCTTCTACACTTCCTTGAACATACATGACAAGGTACTGCATAGTTGCTTGATGGATTCAGGGGCTTCTCACAACCTCATGCCCAAAACTGTCATGGAAGAGTTAGGGCTAGAAGTCACCCGAGCCTATCATGACCTCTATTCCTTCGACTCCATGAAATTTCAAATACCTGGTCGTGACCTTGTTTCAGTTGCCCATGAAAAGTGTGGTCATGGATATTGTAGTGACTGATGGCCCCCCCAAGTTCGGTATGTTGTTATCAAGGTCTTGGATAAAAAGACTAGGGGTAACCTTGCAGATGGACCTCACATATGCTACTATCCCAATGTTCGGAGGAGAGCATAGGAGGCTATATAGGGAATCCCAACTGGCCTATATAATTAGTGATGAAGCCAATCCTACCAACCATCCCATTTTCGCCTTGGACATTGATTTAGGTTCCATTTTACTACAACTCACTCATGCTTTCGAGCCTCCTCTTGAACTCAGAAAGAAACCCACCACTCCTCGTGAACTTCCTCCCTCCATCACCCCCGTTTGGAAAATGTTTTTTGATGGAGCCTATTCCAGGGAAGGCGCTGGTGCTGGGGTGTTTTTTGTGTCACCCGCCCAGGAAACCGTATCTCTGTCATACAAATTAGAATTTGAAACCACCAATAATGTGGCAGAGTATGAAGCCCTTTTTCTAGGATTAAGAGCTGCAAGGGAAATGGGAATTCAAGAGATAGCAGTATTCAGAGATGCAGAGTTGGTGGTCCAACAGATCATAAGTGCTTATCAGGCTAAGCACCCTCGACTCAAAAATTACAGGAATGAAGTATGGGACCTAATTGACAATTTCTTCTCAGCCTTCAATATCTCTTTTATTCCATGGGACAATAATGTTGTGGCCGATTCTTTAGTTGTCTCATCCATTTTTCTCAAGGTTCCTCTGCCGCCCATGGTCAACTCTGATGTTGAAATAAAATATAGGCCCTCTGTACTGGACAATGTCAAGCATTGGAAGGTATTCGAAGATGATCTGGAAATCGAGAAATTTCTCCAATTAGTTGATGAATTTTCTACATTGCACATTGATCAGGATCTTGATACAGAAGATAACCCTCACTCTGAGGTGTTTTTAAATAAAATTTCTAACCACCATATTATTCAGCTACCTAGCAATCACATTCTGAGGGGACTAGTCCTGTTAGAAAGATTGTTCGATGGGAATGATGTGGCGGTAAAAGGCAAGGTTGCAGATGAAGATGCCGACACAACCGAGTGCAAAATTGGCACACCAGAGGAGCCTAAGTTTGTCAAGTTTTCAAGGATTTTGACCAGAGAACAAAGGGCCGAATATACTGAGTTGTTGAAAGAATTTTCTGATGTGTTTTCATGGACCTACGAAGACCTCAAGACATATGACACATATGTCATTGAACACAAGATCCCACTAAAGGAAGAGGCTAATCCATTTAGGTAGAAGCTAAGACAGATAAATCCCATGTTGTTGCATGTCATGGAGAAAGAAGTAAAGAAGTTGTTGGAGGCCCAGATCATTGTCCCCCTGAGATATTCTGAATGGGTGGCCAATTTGGTTCCTGTAAGGAAGAAAAGTGGAGAAATCAGGCTTTGTGTTGACCTCAGGAACCTGAACAGGAGCTCAAAGAAAGACAATTATCCCCTACCCAACATGGAACACATATTGCAGAGGGTAACCAATGCATCTAGGATTTCCATGATCGACGATTTTTCTAGCTATAATCAAATATCGATCATGCCCGAGGACAGAGAAAAAATGACCTTCACCACTCCTTGGGGCACATTCATGTATGCCAAAATGCCATTCGGACTGATGAATGCAGGAGTGACATTTCAGCGAGCCATGGACATAGCCTTCATCGGGGAGAAAGATAAGTTTGTGGTGATCTATCTGGATGACATAACAGTCTTCTCGAGGTTGGATAAAGAGCACTATTGTTACCTGAGAAATTTTTTCTCAAAGTGTCGAAGGTTCAACCTTTCTCTAAACCCCAAGAAGTCTTTATTTTCTATGGAGGAGGGGAAGTTATTAGGCCATATAGTATCAGTAGAAGGAGTGAGGATTGATCCCAGCAGAGTGGAGGAAATTTGGACCCTGTCACTTCCCAGATCTAAGAAGGAAGTTCAGGCCTTTCTGGGAAAGATTAATTTCTTAAGGAGATTCGTCTCGAATTTCGTTGAGCTGGTGAAACACATCACAACCATGCTCAAAAAGGGAAATGAAGTAAAATGGACCGTTGAACCTAGGGAAGATTTTGTCCAAATAAAAAAATCATTGACTGAGGCACCAATGCTGATCAGTCCTAACTATTCGAAAGATTTCCTAATTTTCTCTTTCGCCTCTTTTGATACAGTAGTAGTGGTCTTGTTGCAGAGAAATGAGGAAGGGCGAGAGAAGCCTATCACCTTCTTCAGCAAGGCTTTAAGAGATACATAGCTCAGGTATGAAATCATGGAGAAACATGCCTATGCTTTAGTGAAAGCTCTCAAGTTTTTCAGAGTCTATGTCTTGCACTCAAAGGTGACCTCTTACGTTCCTTCAGCCTCTGTGAAGGACATCCTTGTACAGCCCGACATAGACGGGAGGAGGAGTAAATGGATAGCCAAGATCCTGGAATTTGACCTGGAAATAAGGCCTACCAAATTGATCAAAGGTCAAGGCTTAGCCAAGTTACTGGCTGAAGCCAATTGCCAAGATTTGGGGGTAAGTTTCATGAACGAATGCTCAGGAATTTAGCAAGGTCAGTTGCCTGAAATAGACCCTCAAAGAGAGCCTCCATTGGCTCGATGTCCTTGGTATAAGGATGTCATATATTTTTTGTAGGAGTTGCAGCCCCCAGATGGCTTGTAAAGAAACAAAGCAAGAGCTCTGAAGCTCAGGGCAGTCAGGTACTACCTTATTAATCAAATTTTATACTAGAAAGACCCCCTGGGGGTGCTTTTAAAATGCATGGATCCACAAGAGGCCGACAGGATCATGGTCGAATTTCATAGTGGCCTGTGTGGAGGGCACCATTCCTGGAAGACTACAGCCCACAAAATTCTCAGAGTTGGATACTACTGGCCCACCTTGTTCATTGATGTCCATAGAGGAGTTAGAGACTATATCCCATGCCAAAGATTTTCAGGAAAGCAATATCTCAAGACTCTACCTTTAAAGCATGTAGTCGTTTCGGGACCCTTCCAGCAATGGGGCCTAGATTTTATTGGAGAAATTCACCCTGCTTCCAGTGGGCAGCACAGATGGATCCTGACTTCCACAGACTTCTTTACCAAATGGATTGAAGCTATCCCCACCAGGAGTGCTTCCCATAAGGTAATAATTGGATTCTTGGAAGACCTCATCACAATATTCGGTTGCCTAAGAAAGATCGTTACAGATAATGCAACCTCATTCAAGGTTGAACCATTGGTTAAGTTCTGCGAGAAATTCAGAGTCAAGATGATTCACTCCACTCCGTACTATCCCCAGGGAAATGGTTTAGCAGAATCCTCCAATAAAAGTCTCATAAGGATCATCAAAAGATTATTGGAGGACAACAAAAAGGCTTGGAATTCAAAGCTGAAATTCACTCTATGGGTTGATCGGGTGACTACAAAGAGATCTATAGGCATCTACCCTTTCCAGTTAGTATACGGAGCAGAAGTTGTCTTCCCTTCTCAGCTAGCCATTCGCATAGCGAAATTCTTCCAGGATTATCAAGAAGAGCCTAATGACATGGTCATAAGGATTCACCAATTGGTAGAAGTCTAGCAGGTCAGAGAGCAGGTGATGATCAGAGTTCAGGACCACCAGCAGATGATCAAGCAGGTTTTTGATAAGAAATCCAAGAAGGAGGAGTTCCATATAGGAGACCTGGTACTGAAATGGGATGCTCCTAAGAAAGACAAGGGCAAGCATGGAAAATTTGAAGCCCTATGGATTGGGCCTTTCAGAATCTCTGAAGTCTTCTCAAATAACACATATTAGCTACAATATTTGGAAGGCGAAGAAGTTTTCAACAGCCCAGTAAATGGGCATTTTCTTAAAAAATGTTTTGTCTCAGCCTTCGATGGATCCTGTATTCTGTAAATATTGTCCTTCCTGTTCTTCATTTTTTACTTTTATTGTTTCGGCTTAGTAAATGACTCCATAGCCCAACAACAAGGCACTGGAACTGCAAAATGAGTCCTTAGAGCATCACAGGGACGACTCTATCCTCCATGGATCCTAATGTTAGCAACATTTCTTGTCTTCAGCATCGGGATACACAGGTATGCAGGTTGCACGAGGAGCGCCCAAGCGCAACGCATAAAAGAAGTCATTTTCGGACTTAAAATCAAGCGAGCGGGCATTTCATTCTTCAGTGTAAAGGATTCAGTGACAGAGTAGAACAACGATTGATGGGTAATTGTAGATTAATCGAGTCGCATCAAGTATAATGCTAAAATTTTTAAGGAAGTCAACAGTCAAAATCCTTCAGGACGCACTCGCGAAGTTACGAGGGTCGTTGATTGCAAGCAGTTCAAGCGCAGTGTTGTTTCTCGAGCTCGGGGTTCATGAGTTCGAAGGGTGGATCATATCCCTTTGGTTGCGCGAGATCCATAGTTACGAAAAGTGTTCAGAGGAGATCAACCGTTGCTGACCATCACGCCTTGGGACTTCGCAAAGGGAGAATGCCAAAGTCTGATACTCTAACTCATGAGGTCACGAGTAGCGAGGGGCACTAGTACTTGAGCCCTAGACACCGATTACATGTGGAGAGCGCTAACCAAAAAGGGAGCCCTGCCCATATCACCGTCTCGGGAAACGGGAGTTGAAGAAGAGGAACCAAGGGTCTCTGACTCGCGAATCACAAAATGAAAAGAACTTTTAATGACGGGCCCACAGTATCATCGAAAGTTTTCTGGGCCGTTCGATCAAAAGAAGCGTACGTGATGCACGATTAATTTCTATCGTTCCTTTGCGCATCGTGACCTCAAAGAGAAAGGATTGACCTCCTCCCAGCCTCGAGGCACAAAGCGCGAAATCACCCAAAGGCGGGCCCACAATATCAAGGAGCAGTCTCAGCCGTCCATCTAAAGTGGACACCTGGTGCGTGATTATGCTCCTCGCCTTCTCGCTTATCATGATTTCAGGATGCAAAGACTAGCTCCTTCCCATTTGCGAACGCTGAGGGTGACTTGTGGATAAGCACATGGTCACAGCCCGTGGTCACTTGTGAAAGAAAATAGCTACTCAGGAAGGGTCGAAGGCATCGTGTATGTTTACAGAAGGAATTACCGCAATCTCCAAGTGCCATTTGATCCGACCTCGGTCCTAGTTTTTGCTTGGAGTAAATGAAGGTGAGAAAGGGTGGTTGAAACCTCTCCTCATTCATTAAATGCGAGGAATGGAGGGTCTGGAAAGAGGACTCCTCGAGAGGGTCCTGTGTACCCATTTTTACAGAGAAGTCATGCTGGGTTCTCGATTAGTTGGAGGAGGTCTGCACATGCTAACTCGACATTTACTAGTCCAACTACTCCTCCCCTTCAAAGGCCATGCGAAGTTAATGAGACGTCTGATGAAGGACTTCTTCCCGAAGATTTATTGAAGAGACGCTACGCCTTGAAGGGTGAGCGCACCTCTATTGGGAAAATCTGCCCAAGTATGTGTACTCAATTTTTTCATTTTGGAAGGTATCGATGGTAGAGCGAAGCTCATGATTGTAAAGTTTTAACAGATATCCTATCTCTGGTTATGCATCTATATGTAAGATTTCTTGTTTAATTTCATACAGTCTTTATTTTCCCATCTAAGTTTTCATCCTATACTAAGAGAGTTCGTGATCGAATGATTCGCACGAATTATGGCAATTATGTTGTGATAAAGGATTTATTGTGGCACTATTGTTTTCTCTGGTTTTCTGCATTTGAGCGTAATAAGATCTTGCGTTTAGATGTCTTCTTCCACAGTCTTTTAGGAACCTGATGTTTATGACAGACCTTTGCATCTCTCTGATACAAGTCTTCCCCCTACTCACCCTTACTACAACTCACTGTCTGAAGTTATCTAAGACCTCACTTACCCATGCATGCCTAGCCTAGTTTCGGAGTTAGGACCACATCGTTTGAGTTAACCTCCATTTGATCACCCCATTAAGAAAAATCGTGACATAAACTAATGGGCATCGGGCTCTTCTCCTGCTAAAATCCAGGGGTGACTTCTGATGCTAACAGTACCTAGAGCAGATGTTGGTAAAACTCACTCGAGCTCCTTGGAGGGTAACCCACAGGTAAAATCATGAGGAAGCTTGCACCAAAGTGTAAGTATATTAAGTAGGTCTCCAATGTAACTGATCCACCCACTCATATCCTAGCCCCTTCTCACTTTGATCACATGATTTTGGATTTCATCAACAAATAGTACTCTCATTGAGAGAAGGCATTGTTTTCTTGTTGGTCTTCTAGATTTTTTAGCGAGTGTTCTTTGTTTACTTTAATTTGTCTTAAAAAATTGGTATTGTGGCTAATAAAGGTCTTCATAGATCACGTAGGATGCAAGGGTTTCCTCTAGAATTCTATGAACCCTTACCTCCTAACTCACCTAAAGAAACTTACCATGAAGAGGTTGAGAACCATTCAGACGTTGGGAGTGCTGCTACTCCTTTGCTAGAGAATATCGAGAGGGACTTCATTACGGTTGAGGAAGGTCCCACCCTTCCTGTTAACCCAACTTTTTCAGTTCCTCTCAATCTAATCCTTGTTTGACTGGACTCCTCAGGTAACATTGTATTAGAATATTATCCTCACCTACCATCAAGACCATATAATCAGTTAGATATGGAACCAATACAACCAAATTTTAAAGAAGAATAGACTACCCCTATCCATTTTACTGAAATGGTAGATCCACATCAAACACTTTTTAGTTCAATTTGGAGAAAATCCATCGAGAAATGAACTTTATAAAAAAATTATATTTAGTCGACCGCCTTTTGACCCTCTCCATGCCTTTATTATCGTCGGTGCAGAGGCAAGATCGTCAGGTCAACCCATTGACTTTCCCATCGAACCAACAGTCAATATTTCTACCACTTCAGGGCAAGTTCATGTTGGTCACTATAATTGCTTATTAATTAACACAATCAAGTGTTACATAAATTGTCAACCCAGGGAAGTCTGTTTATTTCAACAGAAATCACACATTGTATATGCTCAATCTCAAAAGCAATCCAAAGTTGTAGTAAAAGTTACACTAATCACACCTTGATTTGAACAGACTGAAGTTCTACTTTGAATTACAGTAAAATAAATCTATCTATTGTAGAGTTTAAGATTCAAAGGAAAATAATTATCAGAAGAATCATGGATTACATTAAGAAACAACAACCTAGGAAAAAGGAACCTTTCAGCATACTGCAAAGAAGACTAACTATTCTATAACAGAGAATAGGACCCTATTCCCCAAAGTAGGAATCTTCAACACCTGTCTCTGACTATCACACTTTCATAAACTCATTCTGCAAACAGAATTACCAGTCAAAATGATCAACAATTACCTAGGAATGAATTGTATGAAAATGATGTAACAATCAGTTGAAACAAAGTTTCAGCAAAATAGAGTTTTAACAAGGTATGAATAAAAATAATACTAACACACTACATAAACTAATGGGTGAATCTTGTGAAGAAGGTGGGCCCTCTCCTTCTCACAAGATTCCCCAGAAATAAAAGGAACTAAGAAGAAATTCTCAGAATGATCTTTTATTCATCTGTCAAATGTGACAAGTTACAATATCAAAAGTGAACACGCTCCTTCTCTGTAATTCCCTTATAGCTAATCCTTCTGTAATCTCTCTTCAAATGTTGATTTCTCCCCTATTTAAAGAGGAGAATCCTCTTAATACAATTAAGAATAAAATTACATGTGTACATACAAATCCTATTCTTAGTCTGATCTAATCTTCTATGCTGGAATAGGATATTTTGATCTTCTGTAGAAAAATGTTGTTATAGTGGTTGTAATGGTGCTGGATTGAAGTGTAGTTGTTGCGGCCATTGTAACAACTCCTTTAATTATCCTTTCTTGTTACTGTTGTGTGTGAAATATTGTTTCAACATCGCAAATCACAGATTGTTTTAGCAATGAGATTTGCGTACTGTTTAACTATTTCAGCAACATGGTACTCAAGTAGCAACGATGGTTGTAATGGTTCTAGCTTGAGGTATAGTTGTTGCGGCCAGTGTAATAGCTCCTTTACTTATCGTTTCTTGTTACTACTTTATGTGAAATACTGTTTCAGCATCGCAAATCATGGACTGTTTCAGCAATGGGATTTGCGTATTGTTTGATTGTTTCAACAACGTGGTCTTGAAGAAGCAATGATATATTAACTGTAGTCTTCAAACTGTTTTAGCAACTATATGTTTCTGATTAATGGCTAAGTATGAAATTAATGTAAAATTACATGTAAAACAAATTAAACATATAACAAAGAGAAGAAACGTTATATACCTTTGGAAAAATAGATTAAGGTGATAATGTAGGCTTAAATATGAGTGGGAAAAGGATGTAATGATAGCAAAAAGTATGGGAAAAAAGGTACATTATAGGGTCCTAGCATCCCCCCCAACTAAAAATATTGCGTGTCCTCAGGCAACTTCAATATGAATCAGAATCCGGATACCGACTCTGGGCATGCAAATTACTTAAGAAGTAGATGTAGAAAGTACTGTCTGTTGGGGCTCTGAATCCTTGAACATGTTGTAGCCTTTGCCAGGCTGTTTCTTCAACCTTCTTGGGAAACCTATGATGAAATTGATACTTCTCTGTTGGCATCCACAGAATGAGAAAATGGAACTGATAACCTATCCAATTTTCAGCGCATTGTTGGACACACTTGATGTAACTAGGTACAGGGAATATTGTTGTCTCAAGATTGGTAGGACTAAAGGGATTGTGCTCCTATCTTTTCTTAGAATATTGTTGCCAAAACATGTTATTTTCTTTTAGGGAAAAAGTCTCTATGGATTTAATAAACTATTGGCAATCCTGAAGTACTGTTTCCTATAGTTTCCGTATATATTGAGCCATCCCTGGTTTCTTCAAAAATTGATAATATTCTGCAACAAAGGTGGTAGCGTTCTGTGGTTCTAGCCATATCCAGAGGAGACTATTATCTTCATTATGCTTAGTAGCTAGAAAATCATTCTGCCACATAATCTGGTTGGTAAGGAAGGAGGTGAGTGCCCGAATCTAGATATCACCAACAAGAGGATTAAGATTAAGCTATTTGTTCTCAGGAATGGCTTCATTATGAAGATATACCTCACATAGTAGATGTTGATCAAGAGTAGAGGCTTATGCAAAAGTTTGAACAAAATCTTCTGGTTTGAACACTGCATAGGGTCTTCCTTCTTTCATTGATTTTATCTGAAAGAATGCAAGTCATTCTATAAGGAAAAGAGAGTAATTTGAGGATGGTTTCCTAGCAGCCAACAACTTTTGTACCAAATCAAACATCAGGAGAAATTTGCTTTTTAACTCCTCATTTTGCTTCTTATGGGCATGAGATTCTTTGCGTGTTTTCTCCAAAGATTCCCAGTTTGAATATATGTGGTTCAACCAAAGTAGTCTGTGCTCCTGCAAACTTTTTTCCTGTGTAATAGCAGACTCCTTTTTCCATTTGTTCATTACTACCTTCTCATTCCATGGTTGAGTTTGTGTTTCAGCATCGCAAGTGGTAGGCTGAGGTAGAGTCTGAGTGGCTTGTTCCACAAAAGTAGGGGTATTGATCTTGCCAGGAGGGGCAAATTCATCAATAGGCAGAGTTTGAACAACTTTACTAATGAAAACAGAAGCTTCGGATTTAATAGTTGTAGTAGGCCAGGGTTCCTGTAGATTATCTTTCCTTTTTGGAATTTTTGAAGGTCCTATTGGTTCTTGTGTAGCAGTAGGGTGTTCCTCTTTTTTAACTACAAAAGTCGTAGGTGCAAGGGAAGCTCCAGGCATTGGGATTTGAACCACTTTGTAGTCTGCTTGATCATAAATATCCCCACATTGGCTACACATATACTCTCTATACTAATCATCTTTTGTGTTTTTCTCTGCCATGGCCGCTACACGAGCTAAGGTATACAAATTAAGTTCCCTGTCATAGGCTTCCTTTTCCATTACCATCTCTTGCTTTTAAGCTTACAGTTCTGATCTTATAAACTCATTCTCTTGTAAGAGAGAAGCCATTGTTGGTTCTAGTTGTTGATCTGTCATCGATGTATCAAGAGGGTTAACTGGTTTTTGTGTAATGGTCACAACCTCGATAGCTAGATCTTGTGGAGCAACTACAAAATCAGCAGTTGATTCTTGTGTTTCAGCTACTTGATGTAAAGAAAATAGTGTTACAACACCCTGGGCATGTGATTCTTGAATTTCAGGAATAAAGTCAGCAGTTGGTTCTTGTGTTTCAGCTATAGCTGGTTCTTATGTAACATCTATAGCTAGTTCTTGTGTAGTAGCTATTGAATGAGTAGTTGGTTCTTGTGTGATAGCTACTGTTGCAACATTCTGGGCATCTGATTCTTGTATTTCAGGAATGAAGTTAGTAGTTGGTTCTTGTGTTTCAACTATAGTTGGTTCTTGTGTAACAACTATAGTTGGTTCTTGTGTTTCAACCACTGGATGAGTAGTTGGTTCTTGTGTGACAACTACTGAATGAGTAGTTGGTTCTTGTGTGACAGCTATTGTTGTAGCATCATGGGCATCTGATTCTTGTGTTTCAGTGCCTGGTAAAAATTCAGGGATTTGGGAGGCTGGAGGTGTATGGGATTTTAGCAAAATGGGTTGGGGGTTTAGGGTAGTGGCAGTAGTGGCTACTTTTGTTGAAGCCCTCGTTCATTTTTTAGGTAAAAAGGTAGGAAAAGTAGTAGTTTGCTTCTTTCTTTTGCGAGTGGGTTTTTCCTCAATGATGGAGTAGGGAGGGTTATCAAGTTTATCTGCTTCAGAATCATCGCTAAGGATATGAACAGTAGGAGTAGATGATTCTGGTAAATTGTGGGGTGGACTTGGTATGGTAGGAGGGTTAATTGGATCAATTGGATCTGTAGGCAGGTTAATAGGTATTTTTGGGGGGTTAGGAAGGTTTTATGGTTGCTCTTCATGAGGATTTTCAGGGTGTTCAGTGGCTTCCTAAGGGTTTATGGGTGGATTGTTTAGGAGAGAGTTTTGTTGGGCAAAACCCTTTTGGATGATTAATTGAATGAGATGGTGATGGGTGAGGGAAAGGATGGGATTTTTAGCCTATCTACAATAATGCGACATATTTCTAAGACATCTGAGAAAATAGTAAGGAATATTCACCAATCTAGCATGTCGTAAATGAGATAACAAGACAAAGTCATACTAGTAAACTACCTAGTATCAGCCTTCATAAGTAAGATAGTGCTTGACAAACTCTGCAACTTTCAGACAAGGAGGTGGCAACGAGCTAAGTCGAACACCCCAGGCTTTAGGCTCAACTTGTTCTCCTGCCAAGAGAAAATCCTACTGGGCATTAATAATAATGTGTTTGCGGCTGAACCAGTGAATGTCAGTGATGGGAAGACCCAAAACCTGTGCTATATCATCGTCTGTGACTAGAGTCCAAACCCCTTGAACAATAGAATGGTCTTGTTGAATATTCCGAGCAAATTGAAGAACCTGTTGTTGATCAAATCCCCGGAGCCTCTGAAAATAACCCAGCCAACCTGCCTGCAGAAATATTCGGTAGACTTCTGGATACAATTCTAGCAGGGTTGTCGTGGTGGGTTCGTATTATATAACATGACCTCCCATAGCTATTCAGCTCAGTAGAATGCACAGTCATAGAGTCAAGTAACTGCACTCAAACATAGTAAGTTTTGCGGATGAGGGCATGTAAATGATCGTGAAAGTACTTGATAATGGGTAAAAAGAAGTGACGGTAGTCAGTTCATGTTAAATGATGGCATAAAGTTTCGATATTCCCCCCCCAACTACGTCTAAAATAGTGACTTTAAGTGAATGGTAATAATGAATCGATATCTTCTCATTAGCCATAGTTCAATTGTATTTACATATAAAGTTCACATACCTCATCTTTACCTTTGATTCGTACTTCGAAAAATATAGTGTCTGTCCATAATAGATCTGCAATGATCATGGTAGAAACTTTGGATTTATGAGAGAAATTGTATCAAGGGTTTGTTTAATCATGGGAGAAGGTAGTGAAAGGACAGAATGTAGTATGAAAAATAGGAGAAGTGAGAGCGAAAGAGCTAAAGAAGATGTTTTTATGACAGGAGATGCTGAAAAAGTGGTGTTTCAGCAACAAGAAAAGAATGGAAAAAAATGTTTGTTGAAGAGTAATGTTTTAACAATGAAAAATATTGTTGAAGAAATGGTGTTTCAGTAGTGGGAAAATGGGGAAATTTTTTGTTGAGGAGTGGTGTTTCAGCAATGGGAAAGATGGGGAAAATGTTGTTGAAGACTGGTGTTTCAGTAATGGGAAAATGGGAAAAATGTTGTTGAGGAGTGGTGTTTCAGCAATGGGAAAATGAGGAAAAATGTTGCTGAAGAGTGGTGTTTCAGCAATGGGAAAATGAGGAAAAATGTTTCTGAAGAGTGGTGTTTCAGCAATGGGAAAATGAGGAAAATTTTTGATGAAGAGTGGTGTTTCAGGAATGGAAAAATGGGGAAAACTGTTGTTGAAGAGTGGTGTTTCGGCAATGGGAAAATGAGGGAAAATGTTGTTGAAGAGTGGCGTTTCAGTAATGGGAAAATGGGGGAAATGTTGTTGAAGAGTGGTGTTTCAGCAATGGGAAAAATGGGGCAAGGGAATGGAAAGAAAAGAAAATAAAAGGGGATGAGTGATGGGGATGTTGAATGGAAAATGAAGATGAATGGATTGAAGAAAGAGGGAGCAATGCTTCACAAAATGAAGCTTGGATCTGCTTGTAGTAAGATTGTCCTTTCTTGGTAGGCCTTTTCTGGATTGAGAATCTACAAAAGAATCAATTGTAACATGCCATTCCTTGAGAGGGATTATTAGTAAAAGAAATTTAATCTAATACTACAAAATAAAATTCAGAAAAATTAACTGCAATGAGGGGCAGGAGGCTCCTCTAAAAAGAGATAATGTGAATATGCCACACATGTGGCCTTAAAATCTTCTTTGGAAATGGGGCACTGGTACAGACGAAGCCGATGACCATTTATTAATAACGGTGTTTTAGAGTCATCAATTGTTAGGAGCCTTACTGTTCCATTGGGGAAAACAGTATCCACTTCGTAAGGTCCTAGCCATATTGTACGTAGTTTCCCTTGAAATTCTTTAAACCGAGAATCATACAATAAAGCCCAATTACCTTTTTGGAATTTCTTATGCTTGATGATTTTATCATGCCATTTTGTTCTTTGTTGTTGAATCATAGTTTTCTGGTGAATGGCATCTAATCTTTTTTCATCTAATTCATTAAGCCGCTGCAACCTAGTTGTTTGTGCATTAGTCAAATCAAGGTTAATAGCTAAAGCAGTCCTTAAGGTTTTGATTTCAAATTCCATAGGAAAGACAACACTTTTTACATAAACTAATTCATAGGGGGAGAATCCTGTAGTATTTCTCCAGGTAGTTCTATAAGCCCATAATGCTTCAAGGAGCCTTTGAGACCAATCCTTCTAGTTTTCCTTCACTATTTTTGTGAGACTGGCTTCTATTACTTTGTTTGTGCTTTCCACCTATCAATTGGCTTGGGGGTGGTATGGTGTAGTCATTCTATGATGAATATGATATTTCTGAAGGGTGGCTTTAAAACCATGAGAGGTGAAAGGAGGTCCTCCATCTGTGACTAATTCTCTAGGCACTCCAAATCTGACAAATATATCTTCAAATAAGAAATCTAGAATGGCATCTTCAGTAGCTCTATGGAGTGCTTTAGCCTCCACCCATTTGGTCATATAATTTGTGCAGACTAATATATAAACTTTTTGATTGGATGGAGGGTTAATGGGTCCTACAAAGTCTAAGGCCCATATTTCAAATGGTTTGAGTACTACCTTGGGGTTTAATGGAATTTCATCTCTATGATTAGGTTGACCCATTCTTTGACAGCTATCACAGGCTCGAACATATTTCTTTACATCTTTAAAAAGTGAGGGCCAATAATAACCCATCCTGAGAATTTTATGTGTTGTTCTTTTATCAGCAAAATGCCCTCCACAAGGGCCATCATGACAAGCTTTTAGTAAATCATAAACCTCATCTTCTCTAATGCATCTTCGG
>ML777015.1:903902-914404 GCA_009831015.1 Picea engelmannii | reverse complement strand
GGTTGGTGCCTTCACTCAGTTGGTGCTGAAGTAAAAGGAAGTCGGGGCTTCCACCCAGTGGGTGCTGGGATTCTGTGAGAGTTGGTGCTCTCTGTCAGTTGGTGCTGGCAATCAGAGGTTGTAGCCTCTATGAGTTGGTGCTCCTAAAAGATAAGTTGTAACGAAGTTGGTGCTTGTTGAACATCTTAAGAAGACGAGGTTTTTTCCCGGGTTGGGTTTCCTCTTGAAAAATCTGTGTCTCATAATTGTGAATGAATGCTGTGTGTGTGATTGTTGTTCGTTATGATATATGCTTTATGTTTACAACATTGGTTTTCACAGTAAAGACTTATTGCCACTAAGATTAATGATTCGAAGTTAAAATTGAGAGAGATTGTTAATAATTTACAATAACTGATTCACCCCCCCCCTCTCAGTTATTTCATACCTGTAACAATTTTCCTCCCCAAGCGCCAAGTCCTTACCCTCCTCAAGGCCAACCTAGTTACCCTCCTCAAGGGAAACCTGGCTACCCACCTCAAATGAACTATCATCCCCCAGGTTACACTGGTTATTCTCCCCAGGGGAAAATGGGTTTCCCCTCTATTTTTATGCACATTCCTCAACAAATAAATCCTACCTTTGTTGGTCAACAATAATAACATATGGGAGGGCCTACTGGCTACAACTATCCACCTCAACTAGTTTACAGACCTACTGGTGTCCCTATGCCACACCAGTATCATGCATAGGTCAATCAAAAACTATTGTTCTTAGCCACTCTAGATATACCAGATCTGTTGAGATTGAAAAATTATCCCATATTACATTCTCCATTTTGGCCAGTTATTCCTGCTAAATTGCCTTCTGATATTCCAAAATTTTACGGTAAACCTGGTGAAGACCCTAATAACAACGTTATGAATTTTCATCTATAATGTTCATCAAATTCACTAATGGATTATTCTATCTGGTTAGATATTTTCCAATGTACACTTATGGGTACAACGACTAAATTGTACATTGAATTACAACGTGGAATTACAACGACTAAATCCGTACATATCTCTAATCATATTCATGAGTGGAGATGACAACGATGGTTGATCAAAGTAACCATTCCTAACCAATTGTTGGTTGAGTGGTTCACCAAATCTCTCTTGCCTCCAATCGCTCATGACGTAGCCATGGGTGGTGTCTTTACATGAGGGGAATCTATTGCTCGTGTCAAGTATCTAGAATTGGTTTATTACCAATTTGGTACTTTGTATAAATTGATTCCAAACACTCCCCTTCCATCAACTGATCCATCAAAAGCATTCTCCACCACTCACGTAAATGGAGTTATCGATTCCGTCAAAACTTAGTCCAATTCAAAGTCAAATGGCATGATAAATTGTTCAGTCACTGCTTCTGCTACCAGATCAACTTCAGTCTCATCAAATTCCCCCCTGACTCAAATATATGAGGTGAATTCAATTCAATATGATTCTCCACTAGAGTCCGAGGGAAAGAAGAAAACTAAGAATAAACCAAAGAAAATAAAAATCAAACCGAAAGTGAAAAACCACAAACACAACCACCTGCTACTGAGAAACAACCACAATGGAAACCAAAATTTGCATGTCTTATTTGTGGTGACAATCACTACACACGAGATTTTCCTCATTGGGATGAAGTAGCCAAGATTGTTAAAGGAAATTCTCAACCCGTTGTACTGACAGATCCTTTTTCACAGAAACAGTCACTGGTTGCACAAGATCCTACACCTCTGATGGGAGGCAATCCAAATCATCCTCCTAACATGGAAGCTTCGTCGAGTGCACACATTTACATGTTTAATAGGATATATTCAACCACTCATACTATGACATATGACACACCTCCATGTAAACCTGATAAGGAAAAAGTAACTGCTAGTACTACACCGGATCCACCACCTATTACAATTACACCTCCGTATGGGCCACTCCAGATTGATAAACCTAACTTTGACTCTATTCTACGTCTGCCTAAGAGAACGATTCGAAATTCAACCTTCAATCCAAACTCTCATGCTGCTCAAAACTAAAATATCGTTGAAGATTTGACTCAAGCACCTTGCGCTATGTCAGCTCTCAAAGTTATACAACACTGGCCTAGCCAACTTAGAACTCTCTTGGCAACCATCGAAGCTATAGATCTCGAGTCATAAAACTCTATCATGTTTAACCTAGATAATTTTAAATCACAAATATCTCAGCAATTGGCTTTCCAGATCATTGTCATTGTCCATAATAAACATATTCATCGCACAATCTTGGATGATGGGAAATCCACATGTTTCATGTCCTTGGCTTGTTGTAAAGGCCTCAAATCATCTAGTCTCAATCAATATCCCACCATGTTATACATTTTTGATGGACGAGGTTTCCGACCTCATGGATTATTACAATCCTTAGCCATTCAATTGGGAGGAAAAATTGTTTTCATCGATGTTGAAGTAGTCGATGCCCCCTTAGATTACTGCACCCCTGACTCCCACACTCAAACGACCAACAAAATTCCTTTTTTGGGAGACTTAAAAATCACTTATGAAAGTGTTGGGGTATGTCTCTTGAAAGATTATTTGCTCATGGGTACCTTCCCTACACCTCCTTCTCCCACTATGCAACACATTTCCATGATCAATATGATCTCAACTATGGCACATCAATCCTTTGAATCATCTGATCCATGGATCATGCCTATTCTCTTAGAGTTTGATACACTAGGTGACACCATGCCATTTAATCATGCAGAGGATGAATACGATGCCATGCAATCTACCTCTCCTTCACCGGATGACCAACATTTGTTGGCGTCTATGACTTATTCGTTACCATCTTGGTTAGATTTCATATCCTCTACTTTCAACTACATCCTACATATTTTTCTATCCGATGAATCTATTATGGAAATGCTTAGCATCAAAGAGGAACCATGGGATGACAACCACCATTGTTCATCCTTTCTTCCTAGTTTGGATGACATAGAGAAATATATTTCATCTATATTTCCTAGTGATATCATTGAATCTCCCCAATCTCCAATACTCACTAAGGATACCAGCTCCGAGGGGAATTTGGGTAACATATCTTCCATGATTATGGTCGACATATCGATTAAAGAAGGTATTTTGGAAAACATACAACTAGGTGCAATTTTTTCAACTGAAGAAGTTGAAACTTATACCACCTTGTTCAAAGAAGTTCGTGACATCTTCTCCTAGATATATGAATAAATTCTAGGGATTCATCCATCGATCATTGTGGATGAAATAAAAAATCACCTAGGATTTAAACCTATGAGACAGAAACTTCATCTGGTCCATCCTAAAATGACCACGACAATCAAGGAAGAAGTAGAATTCTTTTTGAAATATGGTTTTATTTATCCTTTCCCTTTGACTGAATGGGTTTCCAACATCGTTTCGGTCACCAATAAACAAACAACTATTCATTTTTTGGTCTATTATTGGGATCTTAATAAGGATTGTCCCAAAGAAAATTAACCTACACCCTTTATCGACCAAATTATCAATAATTGTGTCAGAAGCATCATTTTCTCTTTCATTGATGGATTTTCTGGTTATAACTAAATTGACATTCTACCGGTTGATCACCACAAAATATCCTTCATCTTGCCTTGGGGGACTTTCTCTTATCATATGTTAACATTTGTCCTTAAAAATGTTGGATCCACTTTTCAGTGGGCCATGTCGTATGCATTCCACGATATCAAACATATTTTTTAACCTTAGCTCGATGACTAATCCTCTCACTCGTCTCATCGACGAGACCGCATTGGTCATCTACAAGCCATATTTATTCAATGTCGATTTTACAACATACATTTGAACCTCCATAAGTGCATCTTCAATGTCGAATCAGGACAAATCCTTGTATTCGTAGTCTCCAAAGAAATGATTAGGGTGGATCCCTTAAAAATCAAATCCATTCTCGCTTTACCTCCTCCCAACAACCTCAATCAACTACAAAGTTTTCAAGGGAAGGAAAAAAAATTTCGCCACTTCATTTTCAATTACACCGAAATTACTACATGATCCATGAGATTGTTGCAGAAAGATGCTCTTTTCATTTGGGATACCACTATTCAATGCTCATTTTATGCTCTTAAGCATTCCTTAACAAGCACACCTCTTTTGCATCCACCATATTATGCAATAGATTATATCATTTATTTGGATGCCTCTACTTCCACTATTGCAATGGTGTTAGTGCAAGAGTATAATGATGGCACCGAACATGTGATCTATTATCTAAGCAAAAGTCTATCAAGTCCTGAACTCCAATATTCACATGCCGAAAAGTTGGCTTTGGCAGTAGTTATTGTCGTCTATAAATTTCACCATTACATTCTATTACTCACTACCACGGTCATCGCAGACTCGAACCCCATGTACCATATCTTGACTCATCAAGTACTTGGGGGAAAATATTCCAAATTGATCATCATTCTCCAAGAATTCAATATCAAGTTTTCCAAATCCAACGCTAAGAAATTGTTGGTTTTTGCAGAATTAATTTGTGATCTTCCCCATACTGATGAGGATAATGACCCCAAAATTCTCTCCCTAATGAATATATGTTCCTTATTAGTAGGTATGATCCTTGGTATGGAGATATTCTTATATGTATCCAAGCCCAACATTTTCAGCCTAGTATTTCACATGATGAACGATGTCGCATTAGACATCACTCAAAATGATACCTCATCATCGATGACACCTTGTACCATTGTGGCATTGATATTTTCCTTTGATTTTGTTTAACCCACGAAGAGGCTGACAAATTTTTAAATGAATGTCACCTTGGAGTTTGTGGCGGTCATCTTTTTGGGATGGCTACAACCCAAAAAATTCGACGTGCCAATTATTTTTTTCCTTCCATATTCAAAGATTTCATTGAGATCGTTAAAAAATACCCACTCTTTCAGATATTTCAGAGGAAAGAATGTACCCACCTAGATCCACTTCATCCCATTTTCGTTGTTGGCCCCTTTGAAAAATGGGGCATTTATTTTATGTAATGTAAGCCTACCTCAATCGGGGGCCACAATTATATCATCGTTGTCATCAATTAATTCACTAAATGGGTTGAGTCTATGCCTACATTTCTTAATGATGGCCACACTACAACACTTTTTGTGTTCATCCACATCATCACTCGATTTGGTGTCCCACAAGCTATTGTAATTGATCATGGATCCCATTTCTATAACCATATGATGGGTGAATTATGCACCAAGTTAGGTTTTCTCCATGAAAATTCATCCCCCTAATATCCTTGGGCCAATTGAAAAGTTGAAGCCAACAATAAATTCCTAAAGACCATGCTTCAACGCATGGTGGGAATGAACAAAACCTCTTGGAATTTGCAACTCTTCTCCACACTATAGGATTATCGAACTTTAATTAAAACCGCAACTGGATTTACCTCCTTCCAGTTGGTATACAAGATAGAAGCGGTAACAATCGAATGTGAGATTCCTTTGTTGAAAAATTCTATAGAAATATTACCCCACACTTATACTGAAGAGGAACGATTCTTATATCTGACCAATTTGGATGAAAATCATCACAATGTTTCCCTCATCAACGAGACATATAAAAGACACATAAAACATCAATATGATAAGTCCATCCAACCTCGTACTTTTGCAGAAGGAGATCTAGTCCTAGTCTATGATCATGATCATGACAAAATGGGGGCAAGGAAGTTAGAACCCACGTGGCATGGTCCATACATCATAAAATGTGTGTTACACAGAGGCACCTACGAGTTAGTAGACTACGATGGGATATCTCTCGGTGAGCCCTGCAATGGGATCTACCTCAATAAGTATTATGCATAGAATATCTCACATGTGTGCTTTGTACATTACTTTACTATATACTATTGACTTGGTGCATCTTTTCTTTTGTGTGCACGAGTTTTGTTTCAACTGCTTATTCTTTTCTTTGTGATTGAATGCACAGATGACATCATCCTTTCCCATATATTTCAGATTTGTGGATGGCACTAGTTGACATACCCAAAACATCACTTCTACATCTTGGGTAATCTACCACTCTGGTGAGTTAATGAGTTCAGGAAGGATTTTCCTGGGATCTGCAACCAATAATGTTGCAGAATACCATGCCATCATTAGAATCTTAACCAAAGCCTCTTCTCTAGCTATATCCCAATTGATTATTAACCTGGACACTCAACTCGTGGTCTGTCAACTCAATCATGAGTATGTCGTTCACAATTCTAATTTACTATGTCTCCATCTGAGGGTTCATCGTCTCGAAAGAGTTTTTGAATTTCTTGAATACAAACACATATCAAGAGAACTTAACATGATCATGGATTCATTAGCTAATTACATGTTGGATTGGTATATTGTGCATAGATAAACATTTGAAACATAAATCATATGTATAAATACATCACATGAAACAAAAAATGCAACATATATAGGCACCAAAAAACTCATATATATATATGTGTGTGTGTGTGTGTGTGTGATATATTTTTTTTTTTGAAATACAACATACAAAAGTACATGATGAGGAAAAACTTGGACCTTCATGCCCATAATACCATCATAAAGACTACAAATGGCCGAGGAATCTAATTATCCTCCTGTATCACATTGTGCTCTAAACATTACACTACTTCTCATGCCACCCATCGTATAAAATGATTGAGGCCCTCAAAGACCCCAACTGTGTGTTTGTGTAAGTCTAAATGCACGTCTCACCTCCTCAAGGGAGGAAAACCCATCTTCAAACCCAAGAGGTTTATCTCCACCTCCTGGAGTCCTCCCACTACGACTATTATTACTGAAATTTCGTCTGCACATGGCGACAAGAACTCAACATCGTCAAAACAGGAATGAAGTCATTTATGGCACTGGATTAATTTCACAGCATTGCAAAAGGGTCAAAAACTATAAAAAGTAACCAAAAATTGAAGGGCTCTTTACAGGAGTTTAGTGCACGCGCACATTCGCTTTACAGAAACATACCATGCGTGCATGCGCGCACGACGCGCGACTGTTAGTGCAAAAACCCGCGCACCTGCTAAACGACGCATTTATTGAATTGGTCGGCCTCCCAACCACTTATGCACCAGCTCCCAACCTGATTTGACCATCAAATCTGAGCTGAATCTGCATGGTAGGCTGGTCAAATACCTAATTGATCCCTAAAGATCCCCTCTTCACACTTCAAAGGGGTTACATAATCACCCAATGCTATGCTATAAAAAGCCATGAAGAAACATCATTTTCTCAAGGAATTTCATGTATTTTTATGCTGCTAAGATTGTTAAGGACTCACTCTTTGACAACAACACCTTTGGCACCATTTCATTGAGCCATTCACCTCTCCATTGAGTGAATGTGCTTGGAGTTCTTTCACCATCATTCTCATTTTCTTATTGTAAGGAGAGCAAGTTTGTGAGGGCCTCAAGAGCCTTCCTTTGGAGGAAGAAGGAACCATAGTTCCCTTTCTTCATTGTGCTTTGGATTTCATCATTAGACCAGCTCAAAACATTGGTGATATTGGTCTTTTGTGTTTGTTATTTCTTTTTCCATATGCTCATAGTTTTAGTTTGTTTTAATTTAATTATTGTTTATTGTTTTGTTTTGTTTTCTCTAACCCTTTCCTCTACAGCTGTCATGCCTAGCAAGACCCAACTAGGAATGTAAGCACTCTTTATTTGCTCACCTAGTGACGAATTGAGTGAAAACAGATTGGCGACCATACTGGGGAGAAGGTATCAATTCCTCCCTCATTTGGGTTTATTTTTCTTTCCTTTTTCTTTCATTAACTTGTAGGGACACAAACCGGCCTCAGCCGACCTGCTAACCAGTCAATTCACAAGAGAATTGAGAGAAATACATCCGGATTTTCTTTCTCGACCTCTTGTCTCAAGCGTGCGGGTTTTCCATCCCATAGACGTGCGTCGTGTGTGCATGCGCCTGTTCGGCAGTTTCTTTCTACGCGCAGGCGCTTTAGTCCTCAATTCTGTCAGCGCGCAGGYGCAACATGCACCTCTGTCTACACTAGAGGCCGTGCATATGAACTAAATTTTACATTGTAAGGTCTTGGGATGTGGGGAAAGTCATTTTCCTTCTTAAGAATGATGATATGCATGATCTAAATACTGCACCACTTAGACCCCTCAACTTATAAAGGGGATAGTCGAACAAACATAGGCACTTAGGTGGATAAAAATCATTTTCCCTTATTTGCTTTTTGCCACGTGGATGGCTTGCTTTGATTAATAATCTAAGTTGAACAATCATACTTAATCACACCTAAATCACATTTGGGACTAGAAATCGAAGTAACAATCTTGAGTATGCTCTTCTCTTGCACCATCAAGCGATCTTGAGAACCAGAAAAGGATTGCGAAATCGATCTCATCTCCCTTAAAAAAAAAAAAAATCAAAAATATTTAGGAGAGGACAAAGGCCCTTTTGGGACCCCTCTTAGTTTCATTTTTCAAACATATCCTAAATTTTTAACGGGCCCATACATGCCCACATGTCACAAAAGTAGGATAGTTGTTGCAATTTTGCTTTCTGAGATCAAAAAACTAGGAGAGTTTAAAAGTTTGTAACGGGCCCACACATGCCCACATGTTCAATCTAGGATAGTTTCATGCTTTTTCTAGATTAAACTCACACATAGGGAGTTAAAGGGTAGTAACGGACCACATGTCCACATGCTAGTTTCGTAGGGCTTTTAAAATCCCGCAAGGTTGTACCAATGACATCTAGCTAATTAGGTAATCACACTCTTGTAAGGACCAAGCGAAGTCCACATGCAGCAAGGTGACATCTAAATAACTAAAATTTGGTACACTTTTCACTCACACACAAAAGTCACTTTTTCACTCACATAGCCTCTTCTCGAAACATGGAGGTATAAGTAGGTTTCCTCCAAAGGGATTCTAAAAACACCCCATCTTTTCTTGATAGGACTATCCACTCCCACTTTTTATCAAACGAGGTTGGTTTTCACCCATAGCCTCACAAAACAACTTCATCTAAAATCATTCTAAAAACTCACTAAGTTTTCCTCCACAGGAGGTGCCAAAAGAATATTTTAGTCTCGGTAGGATTTCGGGGATAGGTATCCAAATAACTCCCCGTTATCTGGTTCTCACATTTTCAAACGTAGAAGTTGACAAATAGGGAACTTCAAATCCTCCAAGTCCAGTGTTCCAATCACCATAAGGCAGGGAGATACCCATGAAGGGTCAAAGGCCGAGGTCCGGTTGTTCTATGCATCCCCCCTTGAGTCACCCACCTCTTGGATGGGATCCAACCTATGACCCATTTATTAGGTCGAAAATCTAAATGCTGCACTTGGACCGAGGTACCTAGTAAACAAATTTAGGACATCTACCCAGGTGGCGGTTGTGGGCTTCAATCACACCTTGATTGGATTTTGTGTGGCTATTGGGAAGTATCGCCAGCTCTTTCGGGATATTGCCCCCTCTACCCCTCATTATAACCAGTTATTTCATCCTTCACTAGTATCTCTTCTGGTGACTTCAGACCCCACTGTCGAGTACTATTGGAAGGTCCAGTGCTATTTGAGAGGAAGGACGTTACATCTTTTAGGACACGAGAATTTTCTTTCATTTTGATTCCCACGCGGACAAAACCCTCTTACCCACATATATGCTTCTTTTTCATTTATGTATGATGCACATCTGATTACAGTTTGAATTTGAGATATATATTGTGTAGACAGTCACAACAAAGACTCTCGTTTCTTTATTTTTTCTCACCACTTTGTGCACACATCCACACAACTAGTCTGACATCATAGGGGAACCACAGAACCCCCATCGCTCACAACGCTTGCTCAACCTTCCTCCTATTTTAGGGGGAGTATCTGGTCGTACCCACTCATCAGTACCTCCTTCACACACTCCTGTGAGTGCTACCATCTTAGTATCAACTTTTCTTGGTTCTACCTTACTTGGGTCCACTTCCCAAGGTCATACAGTCACTCACTCACCTTTGCACGGAAGCGGGGGACCCACTTCCTCTCAAGGAGGGAGCACCAACCCACCCAGTCCCCATCAAGGGTCAGGTTCATAACACACGATGGCTGGCACTAATCCTGCCACCACACTACAGATGCCATATTTGGCCTCTCTCAACATACCAGATCTTACCAAGCTCACAAACAATCCTATATTGCATGACGCCGCATGGCCTACAATGCCAACCAAACTTCCTTCAGACATACCAAAGTTTGAAGGAAAGGCAGGGGATGACCCCTCCAACCATGTCATGACATTTCATCTATGGTGTTCTTCCAATAGTATTATGGATGATTCCATCAGATTGCGACTATTTCAACGCACACTTACTGGCCCATCAGCCAAATGGTATGTCGAAGAAAAATCAGGGTCCCATACGACCTTTGAGTCCTTGGCCAAAGCATTCTTAACTTTCTTCCAATTACC
>ML777015.1:841215-892517 GCA_009831015.1 Picea engelmannii | reverse complement strand
ATTGTTAAGGACTCACTCTTTGACAACAACACCTTTGGCACCATTTCATTGAGCCATTCACCTCTCCATTGAGTGAATGTGCTTGGAGTTCTTTCACCATCATTCTCATTTTCTTATTGTAAGGAGAGCAAGTTTGTGAGGGCCTCAAGAGCCTTCCTTTGGAGGAAGAAGGAACCACAGTTCCCTTTCTTCATTGTGCTTTGGATTTCATCAATAGACCAGCTCAAAACATTGGTGATATTGGTCTTTTGTGTTTGTTATTTCTTTTTCCATATGCTCATAGTTTTAGTTTGTTTTAATTTAATTCTTGTTTATTGTTTTGTTTTGTTTTCTCTAACCCTTTCCTCTACAACTGTCATGCCTAGAAAGACCCAACTGGGCATGTAAGCACTCTTTATTTGCTCACCTAGTGACGAATTGAGTGCAAACAATGACATCATGCTCATCTGTCACATGTGCATCTTCACGGTGCCCCAATACTGGCATATCCTCTAGATGTGGTGCACTAATGTCTGCATGATGAAAATGAAATGGTTTAGATTCCTCGTTTTAAAAATAAAAACACATAAAAAAAACAAAAAAATTTCTACAAGGTTATGGTATTTTATACCCGATGAATCCCATTGTATTCCCTTGAGAAGCACCAAGTCTACACTACCTCTGAAATATACCCCGACATAAGAGAAGTCCTCAATTGCCACTAACTACCTCCTCCACCATGAGAAGAAGTCAGTAGTGAATCTGAAAGTTGAAGGATCATTCCCCAACCTAGGGGAGAGACTAGTTCACTTCTTCATGTGAGGCTTGGTCATAGGACGTGCTATCATTGCAACCTGTGGTTTCATTTGGGGGATCCTCTCTAGGAAAAACAAAACCAAGAAAGAAACGTATCAAAACTATTTTTGTTTGTCAGTCCTGCACTTGGATATTTTTTCTTTGACATTCCTTAGGAACCCTGCACTCTAGGTTAATAGTATTGGTTCCAAAAACTGAATGGCATAAGATTTTTGTGATTTAGATTCCAAGTGGTTATTAGTGCTCCTCGCCAACTTGGTGATGGAAAATAGAATGGATCGAAGTGATAGATATCTCACATATTTTATCGTGATCCTTCCACCCACCAGTTGTGACCTTGGTATGCAATTTTCAACAACATATGCCTCGGTCGGTTACAGAGTAGCCCAATTTCCATAAAAGACTATGGGTATCACTCTCCTCAAGATCCCTATCAAAAGGTATAAATAGTCCATCTCAATTTCAAGCATATGTGGCCCTATTTGGAATAATTTCTCAATGTCATCCCATAAACCAATCAAGTATTCAAGCAATAACACTTATTTTCTCATGTTTTGAAGCTTGAAATACTTGAGCAAGCCATAATTTTGTAAATCCACCCTCGATTGAGGGTATTGAAGAGAGACGATGTCATTGAACTCATGCTCATACTATTTCCACTCAATCATGGCTAGCTATGGATGAAACATGCAAATACACCAATTAATCATCATTAGCTAAACCCTCGTGGAAAGACCTTGCCTCTTTTTAGCCTTAAAATAAAAAACAAATTGAGTTTTGTGCCTAGTGCTCCCTTAAGGAAGATAACAGAGTACCAGTGCCCCTTAGCATGCACACCAACGCATTGAAATCATGATCGATGCTCCCCTCGATGCCTTGAGAGAGCGTCGATCCAGTTCGACGCTCTAGGGATTCCCAAGGAGCCTAGAACACATAAATTAGAGGCTAAAATGCAATAAAAAGGCATAAAAAAGGACGAGGAGAAGAAAAAAACCAACCTAGTATGGATGGTTCTAAAAACGGTCGCCCATAGCTCCCATAATCGACGCTCGAAAATCACTCCAAAAGAGGTAAAAACTCAAAGACCAAAGGAGAATGGTAAAAAACAATGGTAAAAAATGAATTTCTGACCTAGTTTGGTATTTGATATGTCCAATTTGGTCATTTCTCCTTATTATAAAGTCTATTTTTTGGTTTTTTATTAATTTTGTTTTCGATAAATTACTAATATCGTGTGCCCTGAACAATTTGATTTTACAGGAATTTGAGCGAAGTTATTTCGATGAACTTGTAACAACCAATGATCTTAGTCTTTGTTCTTTCTCATGCTCACAAATACATGAGAATGTAACCGAGTATACTTTTATCACTTTTTTGGACTTGTAAAGTTTATAAGAAAAAGGAATCCCCTGTAGTCTCCTTTAAGCACTTTTTAGAGTTTCTAAAAATGAAAATATCACTGAGTGATATTAATTCTTTCACACTCATTAAAAGGTTTGAAAGGGAATATTTTGAGTAATATTTAATATCTTTTTTGGACCTCGGAGATTAAAATTATGAAAAAGGACAACCCTGGAGTCACCTTTAAGTTCTTTTCAGACTCTCTAAATATGAAAAACCATTGATTTTTCCTTCTTTGGACTCACTAAACTACACATTGAAGGGCCCATATGGGGACAAACCCTTACTTCTTCCAGTTCGTTAAAAAAAGGAAGAGGAAGTTATCGAAGGTGAGTTATATCGAGCATGTGTTATCCTCCTTGAGCTCGTTAAATTAAAAAGAGGTACACATCTATCTATAAGGGGGGGAAATTGAAGGAAGTGGGTCAAGTTTCTTGAAAACTTTTGTAAATAGCTCTTATAGTCACTCTTGAACATGACACTTGTTTTAACCTTCACACTGAACACTTGAATAATCCGGTAAACGTCTGCACTAAACCTATGCTATGAGTCTTTCCAATCCTTTGAGCCATCAAAATAATGCCTCAACACTCGCTGAATTATGTTTTGGTCCACTCTACATTTATGTTGCAAAGTCTCATGTCATGCATCAATGTTCAAGGGATGTTTCCACCTCGAGATTCAACCATCCACAAAATTACTAATTCCTGTACCCGTGTCAAACTATTCTCATCTTCTATATCTTATCACTTTCCTGTGTCAGTTTCATGTCGATGATGAGGGATACATCAAGGCCCTCCTTTGACGAGTGTGCTCCTATCAACTTCAAAAAATCATCTGAGAATTAGACATAGAAACCAGTTAGTACCTTGGGACATGCATGCCTCAATGGAAATCCTCCTCGCTTCCAGTAGGTTTTCATCATTTACCTCTTATTAGATGATTCCATGAATGTTCGACCTCAACTCATTTATTCACATTCGCTAGATTGTACTAGAGTACCTTGGGAATCATTCACATCACTTGTTAATGACTTACCTCAACGACCAATAATCAAGTTATTTCTACCATGTTCAACATCAAAAAATTTATTCACATGGATAGATTTGTACCATGTCGAGATTGGGATGAAGACCCTGGGTTGAGCATTCATTATGGCATCTGATTTTCCCAGGTTTCGAAGGAATTTATTTGAGCATGTTGATATTTATGTTGTCACATAGATACACGTTGTATTATTCTATGGATATGCTTATATAATCTTGTATCTACATTGTGTATTTTGCATGGCTACTATCATTTCATTTCATAGAATTATGGATCCACATTATATCTTCCATGGCCATACTCTTAATCAATATCATCATGGATCCACAGTGTATTTAATGGTGATAGTACTTTGAGACATTTATAGTCCAAACATAGGTATGCATGTCTCAGGAATGGAATAAAAACTTAACATTGTTTTATGGTTGTCTGGAGCTTCTACCAAGTTCCTTGACTCCATACCCTTTCTTTGAAGAATATACAAAGTGTTTCATCCATTAGATTTCATTTCTTGACTTCACACTTTGGGAGGGAATCCATTACACATCAAATTTGCTCACTTCAATAATGTCACATCCTCATTTTCCTAAGTGTCGCACTTTTTTCGCAAGTGATGTAAGTGTTGCATTCTCGTCACATAATTATTGCATCATGAAAAACACCTTGGAAACACTTGAAACAACCCCTAAATCATGTTAGAAGAAAAATCCCCATCATTTGACAGTTAGAACAAAGTGTTTTTCTATGAGAAATGATCATCTTGGAAACTTTTGGAAGATCAACACTCCCCTGCTCATATGCAGGGAGCACTAGCGCTCTTTGTGTATCTAGTAGGGAGTGTTGAATTTCTTTGTTTACCATTGTAAAGGATCATCAAATTGGTTGAGGAAATCTTGGGAGAAATACCCTTTTTCTCTAAGGAAATCTATGGATGGATCGAGTTGGTTTGGCTCGAATCTAACCCTTAGGCTGCATCTAAGGGAGATATCAAAACTAATGGATTCATATCCTCAACTAATTTCAAATATAACCAAGGTGGTTGAGCCTCTCAAAGAATATAAATGGAGGCATTCTCATGGTGAATAAGGAGGAGAAATAATCAACAAAGAATTGTTATTTTGATTGTTGATATTTTGAGCAAGGGGTTGGACAAGGAGGACTTGGAGAAGCTGCAACATCATCTAAATATTGTAAATGCATCTTTAAAGATCTCATAAATATACTTGGCCTATTTCCTTCTAATATGTGTTTACATATATTTTTCTATTCTTATTTTAATCCTTCATAGATAGATCACTTTTGTCTAATCCATTAGAGTAGGAGATAGTTGTTTGTCTCTTTTCATCCATCACGGGTACTATTTGGAACTCACAAATTAGAGTAACGTGGAAAAACTTCAAAAGTGAGGTACATCATACTATCCCTATTAATCTCTTTTTCGATGGGCATAATTAGTCTATAGGAATGGTAGTGTCCAAAGGTAGTTTTATGTCTTCGTAGAGGGGTATGTACTTTGAGGGAAGATTCACCTATCCGCGGGGGAATTATTATGTAACAATACTACATCAGATATTTTCCATCAATGCTAAAGGGGGAGATTGTTGATTAATTGGGTTGGTTTTCATTGGTGTCAACCCTTGAAGCAAGTATGGTAGAAAATTATGGTAGCCCCAATAATATGGTTAAGGGAATTACGCTTGTTTTAGGTATAAATGTATTAATATTAATGTATTTTGAGGTAAGACTGTTATATATGGATAGTACATATCATGCCATTTCTGGTGATATGTGGAACGTCACATAACTCCTTATATTTAGAGAGTTATGGCCTTGTGAATTTGGATAACCCTATTGAGTTATCTATAAGCCCCTAGAAGGTCAAAGAAGTCAAATTATTCTAGAATACCCTAGAAGAAGTTGACTAGTCAAAGTTGGTGAAACTAGGAGTTAATCATAGACTAAGTTGTTGCAATAAGAAAATAATTAAAAATAAATTAGTTGCAACTAGAAGTGGAGATTTTACTATTTGTAGATAAAGTGGTTATAAGAGGACAAGTGGTTAGAAGTGGGTTAGCCCTAAATGAAGGAAATTGGGTTAAGTTGGTTGGAAGATAACACCTGGAGGAAGCTACTTGGAGAGTGTAAATAATAGAGAAAGGGTCTCTTATTAGAACCTATTGAGCACATTGAACTTTATTGTGTAAGGTTTATTCCAGGTACTCATTGATACATATGAAGTTACAAAAGTCTGAGGTAGAAAGAAGGGTTGATGGTGAAAGTTTCAAAGTTGCAGACATACGTGAGCTATAGTATATATAAGTTGTGTAGATGTAGGTATTTCATTGGTATACGATGACTTATGGTACAGGTTGATTACAAAATATTGGTACAGGTTGGTTATAAGTGGTTGGAACAGATTGGTACAAGTTTACAGTGGTATATCTCACAGTGACATTATTGCAATGGTTGCATCATTTGACACTTATATTTTAGGGAAGTTGGATGAGGAAATGATAGGTGGTTGTATGCACCTTCCAGTTGTAGATAGAAAACATAGGGGGTTGTAGCCTCCTTCTAGTTGTAGACAGATAATTGGGGAGTTGGAGTTTCCCTTAGGTTGTAGCCTGAAAAATATAGGGGGTTGGAGCCTCCTTCCAGCTGCAGCTGGAGAAAAAAACAAGGTGGTGCTTCCATTGAATTTAATTCTTAAATACATATAATAAAATCATTCTGCAGTTTTCTCCCGCATTGTGTTTCCACGTAAAAAGAAAAAATCGATGTATTGTGTATGTGCATGATTTCTCATTTTTTATGGTTCATTTATTCTGCAATTGTTGAATCATAATGGTAAATTGATAATAAAGATAAATAAAACTTATATATTATGGTTAAAAAGGATTAAATATATATTATTGATTCACCCCCCTCTAGTAAGCCCTAAATAGTCTCACATTACCCCTTAATTGGAGAATATTACATTAGAATTTATATTTTATTTATCTCGACTTGGGTCTATTAGTTGTAATTGCACCTCCTAGTATCCTATATATACCAAGGAAACCTTTTCATTTGGAATCATCTTGTATTTGTAAATTTATGTGATGTGTAAGGAGGTTTCCCCCTCGAAGAGGATTATTATCTGAAATTATCTCTTTGTCAAGGATTTTAGTACTTACTCTAAGGATTTTTATGCTATTTTGATATGTGGTTCTTAACATTTAGTTTCAGAGCTCAAGGTCTTGGGATTTCGCTACTACATCTGTGACATCTTGGAATTTTCACTATAACTTAATTTTAAAACGTTTTAGAAGGAACCCCTTAGAGGATATTTAATAGACAGATCAAGGTACGTGGGGTTAAAATTTCATCTCTCGAGGCCTTATAATTTCATAGATATATCCTATGTAAAATAGGGTTATGGAATCATCCAGAGTTTAGTCATCGCAGAATTTTCTCTATAAAACATTTTATGTCATGTTTCAGACCATGAAACCTATATTATATTCATATAAATTATCAAGGTATCTGTGATAAAAAATTTAGCTTATGGGTCATCCTAATTTTGTATATTATGTAAGATAGTTTAGTTGACTAGTCATATTAACTAGTCTCAAACAAGTGTTCCAGGTAAAACAATGATATATTCTTTAGTGAGTATCCAAATTAAGTGAGACTAGTTGCATTGGACAATGGAAAGTTTGTAGTATTTCTGGTGCAAGTTTTAGAATCAAACATCAGATATTGTGCTCTTGGAATGATTTACAAGTACGCTCTCTTGGAAGGGCCAAAAATCAGCAAGGTGTGGGGAAGTTACCATAACTTCCACTTGACACATCCAATTTTGATTAGACCTATGGAATTAAAGAGAATATGTACCAGAGAACTACAAAACAGAATTTTCAGACTCAAAAGGGATGAAATTTTTGATATACATCAGAAGAAATATCGTTTAGTAGAACCACCTCGAAATCAAGGTTTAAAAGTGATACTTTTCCAACATACCACCAAAAAGGGAACTTCTACACCAAACAATCCTTCAGAAATTCCTACTTGGACTCTTGATGAAGGTCAAGAAATGCACAAGGAAATAAATGATTTACAAAATAAGACAATAAAAAAATATGAACTATAATGGATGATGGATTCAACTGAAGCTAAGTTGGAGGAAATAATGGATAGTAAGATGGATGGCTTAAAAAGGGAGATCATGGAAGGATTGAAAAATTTAGTAATAGAGAGGCCACCTGAAAGTGAAAATGTATCCCATGAAATGCATGATGAGGACACAAGGAAGATGAACAAATACTGGAGAAACTCCAACTTTGGGTTGAAAACCAACCACTTTCCTAAGATCGATATGAGGAAGTTTGATGGAAAGAATCCAATCACATGGATACTTCAGATGGAACATTTCTTTGATCTACGTGATGTGCCACACACACAAAAGGTACATATTTCTTCTTTATATTTAGAACCCAATCAATTTGTGTGGTATCGATGGATTTGTTATCGCAAATCACTTGTCACTTGGACAATTTTCATAGAATAAATGATAGCACACTATGAGGATACAAGGAGTAATACCTTCTTTATCCAATTGATAAATCTCAAGCAAAAGGGTTCAGTTGCAAAGCACATTGAGAACTTCCAAAGATTTAATTTAAAGGTAATGTATATTCCAGATAAGAACCTGATTGATGTATTAATAGGAACTTTAAAGGATAGCATTAAACATGGGGCTCTCCTTTGTGAACCCAAAACATTGGAGAATGCATTCATGGTGGCAATAAATGTTGAAAGTAAAAATATGGCTATGGATACTAGAAGGACCACTCATAACATCTCTCGAGAGAATAATGTTCCTTCTTCTAAAACACCTCAACCTACAAGGTTGACACCTCAAAAATTGGAGGAAAGAAAAAAAACATGTTTATTCTTTAATTTTGAAAGCAAGTATAGTAAGTACATAACTGTGGTGAGATGAAATTATTCTACATATATTGTGAAGAACAAGAACCATCTCAAGATGAAAATGTAGAATATATTTCTTATGAAGAGTTGACTCCCACGATATCATGTAATCCATTGGATGGAATTAGCACTCAAAACCTCAATATCTAAGGATATATACAAAAAAAGGTAATAATCCTAATTGATTTTGGTAGTACTCATAATTTCATTCACTATAAATTATCCAAAGCTCACAATTGCTTTATATATCTAGCGCAAAAGTTTCAAATAATGATTGCAAATGGAGGAACTATCAATTACTTAGGAAAAATCCATAAGATCAATATTACCATGGGGGAATATGTAATGAATAGTCCAATGATTTTTATACCCATGGGTAGTGTTTATGTCGTACTAGGAGTCCAATGGTTACAATCATTGGGAACAATGGATTTTAATTTTCAAGAAATTTTCATGAAATGTTCATTGGAAGGAAAGGAAATTCAGTTAAGGGGTATCACAGGGAAACCTGGTAAGGTGATAAGCTCTAATGGAATGAGAAAATTATTGAAAAAGGGGCATCAGCCTGTGATTGTACAACTATGCTCACTATATGTTTAAACATATAAGCCATCTATTCCCCTAGATATCCAAGGGATCATTGATAATCATTCCAAAGTATTTTAAGATATCCCCAGAGGTCTTCCACCCACGAGAAATCATTATCATGTTATTAACCTAATTTCTAGGAGTGTTCCTCCTAACATCATGCCTTACAGATACCCTTATGCCCAGAAGATTTAAATTGAGCGTATGGTTGAAGAAATGTTAGAATTTGGCATTATTATACCTAGCCAAAGTTCTTACTCTGCACCAGTGGTAATGGTACTCAAGAAAGAGGGATCATGGAATAAGTTTAGATATTATAGAGAGCTCATAAAGATCACCATTAAATATAAGTTTCACATTCCCTTCATTGATGAATTGTTAGATGAACTACATGGAGAAATCTACTTCACAAAGTTGGATCTTCATTTAGGGTATCATCATATTAGAATGAAGGAAGTATATATCCCAAAAAAAACATTCTGAACTCATGAAGGACATTATGAATTTTTGGTCATGCCTTTTGGCCTTACGAATGCACCTTACACATTCCAAGGGTTGATAAATTCCATTTTCAAGACCTTCCTTCAAAAGTTTGTGTTAGTATTTTTTGATGATATACTAATCTATAGAAAGTCTTGGGAGGATCATGTTCGACATGTTGAAAAGTTTCTACAACTACTAAATGAGAAATAACTATATGCCAAACCATCCAAATGTTTCTTTAGGGTGAAGGAAGTAAAGAATTTGTGTCATATTGTATCTTATGAAGGTGTCAAGTTATACCATAACAAGATTAAGTCCATTATGGACTGGACGATTCCCAAAACATTGAAGAATCTTAGAGTATTTTTGGGTTTGACAAGTTACTACCACAAGTTTGTTTGGAACTATGAAAGAATAGAAGAACCTTTAACGACAATAACTAATAAGGATGCATTTTCATGGAATCCAGAGGTAACTCAAGATTTTGAACAACTTAAAGAGGTGATGTACAAAGCTCCTTTTTTTACCACACCATACTTCACAAAAACCTTTATTGTGGAATGTGATGCCTCAGAAAATGGCATTGGTGTTATTCTAATGCAAGAAGGAAGGCCCATTTCTTTTTAAATTCAACCACTCAAGGGAAACAAATTACACAAACCCATTTATTAGAAGGAAATTATGGTGATACTACATGCATTGAATAAATGGTTCCATTACCTAATAGGTAGGAAATTCAATGTAAAAAATGATCATGATAGTCTTAAATACTTCTTGGGACAAAGACTATCTTCAGAAGAAGAACAAAAATGGGTTACCAATCTATTGGATGATTATTTTGAAATCATCTACAAAAAAGGGAAGAAAAATGTTGTGGAAGATGAAATCTCAAGAAAGGATGAAGATGTTGAGGCCTTTCTTTGTGCTATCTTGATCATCCAACCTTATTGGATAATAGAAGTGATGGATGCATGGAAGAATTCTGAAAATGTGTGGACTCTCATTCAATGGTTTTAGCAGGATTCCAGTGCATCAGATACATTTACATGGAAAAATGATTCACTATGAAACAAATATTTCTTATATTTATGTAAGAACTCCCAACTCAAACAAAAGGTACTCTTGGAATTACACACCTCTCCGGTAGGAGGGAACTTAGGATTTTTTAAAACCTACCATAGGGTCAAGAAGGAAAATTTTTGGGATGGACTTAAAACTGATGTTCAAAGGTTTGTGGAATATTGTTTGTTTTTCCAACAAAATAAGGTGAAAACAATTAATACTCTAGGTATTTTACAACCATTATCCATCCCAAGTCAGTGTTGGTAGGAGTTTTCCATGGATTTCATCATAGGGTTACCGAAGTATGAAGGAATGAGTGTCATCATGGTGATTGTTGACAGACTGACCAAGTACACACACTTTTGTGCACTCCCTCATCCTTTCAAATCCAGTACAGTTGCCACTGCATTTATGGAGACAATTCAGAAGATACATGGAAGACCAAATATTATTGTAAGTGATAGAGATCCCATCTTCACTAGACATTTTTGGACAAAATTATTTTCTTGTTTAGGTACTCAATTGGCTCACAGATCATCTTATCATCCTCAATATGATGGACAAACCGAGATAGTGAAAAAATGTATGGAAGTATACCTTCGTTACTTTGTCTCTGATAAACAAACATAATGGTTCAAGTAGTTACCCTTGGAAAAATGGTCGTATAACACTTCCTTTCATACTACAACAAAATTGACACCATTTATGTCACTCTATGGATATCACCCACCTTCCATCACTTCTTATCTTAAAAAAAAATATAATGTTCAAGCAGTGGATGATTACATCGAGCATCAACAACAAGTTCTCCAACTCTTAAAGGACAACCTGACCATGGAACATAATCGCATGAAACAACAAGAAGATCAACATCGTAGTGAAAGAAATTTTGAAGTAGGGGATTGGGTATTTTTAAGACTACAAACATATGTCCCTCAATAAATCTAAGTAGGATAATAAATTATCACCAAAGTACTATGTCCCTTATAAGGTGTTGCAAAATATTGGTACTATGGCATACAAATTGGAGTTTCCTGCATCTTCGCAAGTACAGCCAGTTTTCCATGTTTCATGCTTAAAGAAGGTTATAGGTGACAAGATCCTAGTTCAAACTATATTTCCAGAACTTGACAAGGAAGGAAAAATCATATTGGAGCCTGAAGCTATCACTGACACAAGAATTCACCAGCTGAGGAATAGATCCATTTCATAGTATCTTATTAAGTGAAGGAAACTACCTACTAAAGATTCCAGTTGGGAACATGAGTATTTTATACAAAATCATCCATAATTACTCAAGCATTTCAAATAATACTTTTCTGAAGGGGAGGGACATGTTAAGCCCTAAATAGTGGCACATTACCCTTTAATTGGGGCATATTACATTAATATTGTTATTTTATTCATGTCGACTTGGGTCCATTAGTTGTAATTGTACCTCCTAATACCAAGGAGACCTTTTCATTTGGAATCATCTTGTATTTATAAATTTATGTGGTGTATAAGGATGTTCCCCCCTCGAACAAGCTTATTATCTGAAATTATCTCTTTGTCAAGTTGTTGAGTACTTATTCTGATGTTATTTTATGCTATTTTGATATTTGGTTCTTAACATATTCTAATGGAATATGTGTACTATGTATGTGCATGATTATTCATTGTTCATGGTTCATTTATTCTGCACTTGTTGAATGATGATGGTAAATTAATAATAAAGATAAATAACACTTATATACTATGGTTAAAAAGGATTAAAATCTCTATTACTAATTCACCCCCCCCTTCAATAATCCAACAATTCAAACATGTCACTATTAGAATATAATGGATGTGCTCATTTTACCATCGAGAATATCACTATTGTCACCCAACCATAGGCCGAAGCCACCCTCTGAGCACATTAACCTTGAAAGAGAATCACTCTGGAAGCAAACCCTAGACTAGATAGCCAAAAAATGGGTAGTGCACCTTTCCCCAAGGATAGCGCACCAAACAAGAGATGATTAGATAGTCCAAACCATAACCAAGAGATAGTCCAAGCCAAAACCCAATCTTTTATCTGTAGCAATTGCAATGGTAGATCTCCTCCAAACTTGTGCACAAACTGGGCAACTGCAGTGTGCACAAACTGGGAAACTGTAGTGCGCACAAGTGTTGCTCTGCAATTATGAGAATGCATGCCAGAATGAAGACTGGCCTCTTGTATTTATACTAATTCTCGCTAACTTCTTGGGCCGACTTCTCATTTTGGGTGTCTATTTACGTAGTATATAATATTTCTTCTGGTCGACTTCTTCTCTTGTAGTTTAATAACCTAATACCAATTATCCTCTTGAACCAACTTGTCTTCTAGGGTTATTGGCCAAGTCATTAGCATTTCTTCTTTCTTCCTGAAATATTATTTTCTCGTCGGGTTTACATGTGGAGGTAAATACCTCCCACAACTACCATAATATTAACACTCGCTCCTAGCTAGGGAGGTATTACAGGTAATGATATTGATCACAAAGAAACCATTCACCAGGTAGCATCAACATAGTTATATAGACTATCTCATGACTAGATCATGAGCACCATAATCACCATCAGTGTCATCAGCTGCATCATCTCTCAAAACCATACTCTATCTGAGTAATTAGACATGATGCTGGATAAGTCACTCACACCACAGAGTGACACAAGAGCCATTCTTCTAATCTGGACATATGTTCTAGAAAAATAAATTTCCTGAACCATTTTATGTTTGGGAAATATCTGTCCATTGATCATCCATCTAGCTGATAATCATTTTCAACACTATTGATAGTCTTCAGGGCAATCAGAACAATATCATTCAATAGAACACAATTGTTTCTATCCATAGTAGTACACAACTACAATCTAGTGGTACACTACCACACCAAGTTGCACATAGGTACTTGATCAGTGACATATATTCACAAACAGTGGAACACATCCACCACAATAGTATACATATAGTGTCTAGAGACATACAATCTTCATAATAATCATCTAATATCTACCTGCATAGAAACAATGTTATGATATAAACTGAATCATATGGGCCATTCTTCCTCTCACATCTATGAAATATTGGACATCTACCCTAAAAAGGTAAAACATCAATGATGAGCTATCTGGACTATTCTTCTCAAGCAAGGAAGAATAACAGACTACAGTACTAATTTTTGAGCTTGGACCATTCCCCACCTTGGGCTATTCCTCCGACACTAGACAAAGTGTAACCTGGAGAGAATGAGTCTGCCCTAAGGAATGTCTTTCCCTGATTGTTGAACCTAGACCATTCCCCACCCTGGGCCATTCCTTTGGCACTAAACAAAGTGAAACTTAGAGAGAATGAATCTTCCCTAAGGAATGATTGTCTGGACCATTTTCTAAGGAAATTATTTTCCTGCGCCAACCTCCAAAACGGACCATTCCCCATGCTAACCACAGTGGGAAATCGTTGTCTAGCGAGGCAGGCCAGTATTCTTGAGTAACCCTCAAGAAGAGAGACTTCCCTAGACCATTCCCCATGTTAACCACAATGGGAAATCATTGTCTATGGTACATCATAAATCCATCAAACCATTTTCATTATGAAAATGATCATTTGATATGGACCATTTTACGAACTGGAAAATGCCTGTCCGTCTGAAATATTAAACCACTTTCTGAATCTGGAAAGGAACTACTCATCCTGGACCATTTTTCGAACTGAAAAATGATTTTCCATCAATCAATAACACATCATTTCTCCCTCCCAACATGGGAGTCATCTCTTCCTTTTTCAATAAGGAATTTGTCTCCATGAGCTCCATCTTGAGCACACAAACTCTTTCATCATGAACAAAATATTTACCAAAATGTCTGCTTATGTGCTCATCTGTGGAGATATATATTGGAGAACCACTTTCAAGGATGATTTTAAGGATGGAAATTTATTTTAAAATGTAGAAACCTTGGCGAATCTTACTAATCCTTCATATGAAAAATATAAATGATTGGCGATATTTTTGTAAAAATATTAAACTTTCTAAGGATTTTATATATTTTTTATAAAACTTTGACGATTTTTAAGGTAAAATAATTTTATCCTATAGAAATTGGGCGAATCATTTTTAAAATAGCGAATCTCATTTTTGGAAAAACCATGGAAAATTAGCCCCTGAGTGAAATTTATCCCCTAAAATCATCCCTGTCCACTTTCTCCTTTCTAGACTTCATCATGAAGAATGTAATGCTTTATCTCAAATGTACTTTGGTTTGGAACACTAGTTTTCTCTGAAGGCTTCATATAGCTCTGATCAATAAAGTATATCATTGTTGGAATCCTCTTTGGTTCCTGCTAGCTCACAACATCATGGAAAGGGTCAAACTAGAACATATCCATGTGGAACTTCTTCTATCATCATTGTTGGCATGTTTTATAGGCATGGTATGCTTTTCATTGATGCCAAGTACAATAGCGATTATGGCTTGAGTACAGGTATAATCTACTAGGTGGGTACCAGAAGTATTTTGGGGAGATGCAACAGAGAAAGCTCATGAAGACCAGAAGAGATAGTGCAAAGGTGCATGCAGAGTGAAAGAGTATGTGTGTTTTTTCATTGATGGAAAAGATCATAACCAACAACAATAATGGCATGGAAAGATTAGAATCATAAACTCCATTTCGTAGTTTCGGATACCGGGAGTTGGAGGAGTCAAGAGTTGAGACACTTCATCACAGGAGTCTCAAAGTTGAGAAATGTGAAATGCCAAAATCCCAAAACAGGCACATCAACAAAGTCTCCATTTCAGAGTTTCGGATACCAGGAGTTGGAGGAGTAAACAATTGAGACTCTTCAGCATAGGAGTCCCGAAGTTACGTAATGTGAAATGATAAATCCCAAAACAGGCACATCAACAAAGTCTCCATTTCAAAGTTTCAGATACCGGGAGTTGGAGGAGTCAAGAGTCGAGACTCTTCAGCACAGGAGTCCCGAAGTTATAGAATGCGAAACACCAAAATCCTGAAATAGGCACATCAACAAAGTCTCCATTTTGGAGTTTCAGATACCAGGAGTTGGAGGAGTCAAGAGTTGAGACTCTTCATCACAGGAGTCCCGACGTTACGAAATGTGAAACGCCGAAATCCTGAATCAGGCACGATGAAGGCTCGTGAATTTTTGAAATAATCCTAGCTGTTGGATCAAGGTTTGATTTGGGCCGTCAGATCTAGGAGGTGAATGTGGCAGACCACATCAGAAAGGATAGGTGGAAGTCTATGTCAGTATTGACATGTGGCATGATCAGACAACGACAAGTGTCAAGTTGATTTGGCATTTCAGGTAACTGGAAATCATAATTTTGAGTGACACGTGGCAACCACTCGGGTCACGACACATCATCGAGTGACACAAGAGTGACCTCACTCTGGGAGTTTTAGCATGAACTGGAATATTGTTGGAGACTTTGTTCATGTGCCTATTTTAGGATTTCGGCATTTCGCATTCCACAACTTCGGGACTCCTTTGATGAAGAGTCTCGACTCTTGACTCCTTTAAAATGAGCATAATTGTTTAAGCACAGTAACAACTGATTCACCCCCCCCTATCAGTTGTCCAACAATTGGTATCAGATCCAGCCCCTTTTATATAAGGGTAGATCCTAGAGCTTAAACATGTCAAGCCATGAAGGAAATTCAACCAATAAGGCCCCTCTGTTCAATGGAACAAACTTTTCCTTCTGGAAAGTTAGAATGAGAACCTACATAATGGATTTAGGTGCAAATGTTTGGGAGGTGGTAGATATTGGTTATGTAAATCTAGTTGTACTAGCTAATAAGGATGACAAGCTAGAATTTATCTTCAATGCTAAGTCTATGAATTCTATCTTGAGTGGGCTTGCAGAAGAAGAATTCATAAAATTTATGCACATAGGAACTGCCAAAGAAATGTGGGACAAACTCATTAGTAGTTATGAATGTAATGAGAAGGTAAAGGATGCCAAGGTTCAAACCTACAGAGTATAGTTTGAATAGCTGAAGATAAAAGAAGATGAAACTGTTGGAAAACACTTTCTGAGAGTTGAAGAACTGGTAAATGCAATGAAAGCACTTGGTGAAAAAATTGAGGAACCTTATTTAGTTCAGAAAATTCTGAGATCTCTACCAGATAGGTTCAACCCGAAGCTCTCTGCTATAGAAGAACTTAATGATCTAAAAACCTTGGAGTTTGATCAACTTCTAGGAACATTGACTGCATATGAAATGAGAATAGTTAAAGATAAACCCACCTCCAGAGATGCATCATTTAAGGCAGACAAGAATGAGGATTCTGAGCCTGATGAAATTGAAGCAAAATTTGTGAAGAGACTGAAGAAGGGATCAGGTAAATACAAAGGTAAACAACCTTTCAAATGTTTGAACTGTGATAATATAGGTCATTTTACAAATAAATGTCCTCACAAACGAAAGGATCAGACATGTGATGATGAGGAGAAGTAAAAACAAAGAAATTTCTTTAAAGAGAATCATTTTAAGAAGAAAAGTCTTTGTGTAAACATTGATGATGATCCTTCAGATGATGAATACAATGACTCCTCTATTGAAGATAAAATAAATGACTTCATACTTATGGCCAAAGAGGATTATGATAATAAAATCATAGGAAGTGACGCAACCGATCCTCTTGCCTCAGAAAAAGGCCTCTACGCTGACCTCCCAGTCTTTAAGGATCGTTCAAAGTTCACCCATGAGCCGGAGTGGCTCCTTCGATTCTCCCCTAGAATATTTATTTAAATTTGGCCCACAGGTATTTTTCGGCACCTTATAGCCTTGTGATCCGGTCCCTTCTACGTTCACCACAGAAAGTCACAATCAGGTTTCGGGGTTTTCAAAATCCCGCTATCATGACCCTTTGGTCCCCGATTTCATGATCTCCTCTTTCCCGATATGCTCCCTTTGTGCTTTAGCCCCTCCTGGCTATGCCCCTAGTCATGTGACCTACCTTTATATGACCGTAGTCATACCTCTTATCAGGATTCGGGGTTTCGAATGTTGAAATGCACTAAACCTCTTGTACACGGAATCCCTGATTTCTCGATTCCCAATTTTCCGATGGATGACTTTTCCTTTTGGGAAATTTCCCGACAATCGTGATTGTCGTCACGCATCCTCTAGGATGGACGATCCTCACCACTTCGGGGTTTTCTCCGTGGAATTTCCTGATGCCTCGTTATGATGAGATAACGTCAGCTGGATCCCACCCGGATCTCTCCTCTTTTTGGAGAATCAGACTTCGCGATTCCTAATTGCAAGTCCTCCAGGACTCACGAAACACCGATCCCCGACTTTCTTCAGATTTCTGACATGCGTCCCAAGTGGATGGATGATTCAGATTTACCCTCGGGGTTTTGAGACTTTAGATGCTCCGATGACACAAGTTCTTTGTCAACATAAAACCCTGGTTGCCGGAATGCCGACGGGCTCTCGATGATTTCCATCTGTCTCCTCAAGATGGATGACTCAGATTGATTCTGGGATTTTCACTATGAAAATTCCTGATAACTCGTCCTCGTGACTCCCTATTTCACGAATGCTAAAATTTCGATGGCCACGCCTCTCGTCGAAACTTTCCTCCTCCCACTCGCGAAGCTTAAACTCCGTGTAAATCCTGGTCAATACAACGACTGATGGGTGTTTGAATGAGATCTGACGATCCATAATATCCTGAGCTTGAACTCCAGACGTAGTCGTAATCCCCTCGCTTGTCTGGCAGATCTGATGGGTGACGGGATTTCACAAATCCTCCCCATAGATCCTCGACCATCGGTGTCTTCCCTTTGACGATTTCTATGAAGGAAACCAAGGACTCTTCCCTAGACTTATCCGCTCGTGCTACAAACTTCTGGTGCCCCTCAATGCTTTCAAAGTCTTTACTCCTCTTGAGCTTCTCACAACTTCCAGCCTTAGAAAATACTCTAGCGCGCACTCCTTACGAAACCTTCAAACACCTTCAAATGTCAACTACTTCGACTCCTTCGAAGTAGTAGTCCTTCGATACTTGGCTCAGGTCCGTAACCCTGAGACTCTCCTTGGCCTGCACACTCCTTGCATGACACCTGCACCCAACCACACTCTGAGGGAATGAGAACAATCGCTGCCTCTCCTGAGCTTTCAGAGACAACCCTCTGAACTCCTTGTCGACGCACTCCTTGCGGGCAATTCAATTGCACTCCTTGCAGGAATATTGCTTAGACAGAGAAGCAATTGAAACTCATTTTCCTTAATATTCCTCTCTTAGATTCCAAATATTCAATAGGAAATCATTCATACATAGCATAAAAGCAATTTCATGACAGAAAGAGAAAAACATTCAAGATCATAACATTTAAAGATGCATACACAGAGAATATACGAACACCATGAATCTGAATCACAACTTTTTTGTATTAATTCAGAACCTCTATACATGGAGTCTGCTACCCATCTCTCTGCTTCTCTCCTATGCTCTTCAATAATGTTACAATACACAATGAGGGTGTCTATATCCGTTTTCCCTCCACTCCTTCTAAAACTGTCTAATCTAATATTCAATTCTACCTACTTACATAAATGCCTTCTACCTACTATGGAAGAGAGTGGATCGCTCAAGGTCATTTACAATACATAAGTATGCCTCTCCTTAACTATCACATTTAAGTTTGGTGCATCCACTCTTCAAAAGTTTTTAAACAATTTAACATATGCTCAAAATGTGTGGCGCTTTCCCCCACGCTCACTTGATGTTGACGATGCTCCTGCATCATACTCCCTCGCTTGAAAATTTTCATGGGCTCCTGTCCATGAGCTCTTGCACGGTCTGTCCATGATTCTGAATCTCTACTTCATTCTCCCAGCTGGCATCTTCAACTGGATGGCCCTTCCACTTGACCAAATATTTGAAGTATTCTTTCCTTCTGGTCTTCTTTCCAATTCTTTTGTCTAATATGCTTTCCATCAGTGGCATCTCTGCAACTGGCATCTTCTTTTTCCACTGGACCTCTGACTGTTCATCACTTGTTCCTGCTTCCTTAGTTGTGTATGGGTACACATCCGAGATATTGAATATCGGAGAAATTTCGATCCCATCGGGTAATTCAACCTCATAATCATTTGCCCCAAATTTCTTCAAGACCCTACATGGTCCAATTTTCTTCATCTTCAATTTATTATATGTTCCTCTCGGGAACCTTTCCTTCCTCAAATGTGCCAGAACCAAGTCACCAACCTCAAACTGAAGTTGTCTCTTATGTTGATCGGCTCTATGCTTGTACTCCTGTCTTGAATTCTGCAGTCGCTCCTTCACCTGGCTGTGAAGTTCCCTCATCGCCTCTGTGAATTCTTTTGCACTAGCGCTCCTATTCACAGTCTATTCTGAATCCCTTAGTTCAGAAATTCCCCTCAGTTGCATGCCATAGACAATTTGGAATGGACTTTTCCCTGTGCTTCTATTTACTGAGTCATTATAAGAGAACTTTGTCTGTGGTAATACATTGTCCCATTGGCTGTGGTGTTCCATCACTAGGCTCCTCAGCAAGTCTCCCAGAATTATGTTCACTACTTATGTCTGTCCATCCATCTGAGGATGATAAGATGAACTAAACAACAATTTAGTTCCCAACTTCTTCCATAAGGTCCTCCAGAAGTTCCCTATGAACTTCGAATCTCTATCCGAAACTATACTCCTTGGTAAGCCGTGAAGTCGAATGACTTCTTTGAAAAACAGGTTCACAATGTGAGTTGCGTCACCAGTTTTCTGACATGGATTGAAGTGTGACATTTTGGAAAATCTATCTACCACCACAAATATTGAATCAACACCTCTTTGCATTCTTGGCAACCCCAATATGAAATCCATGCTAATTGCATCCCACAGCCTCTCTGGTATGGACAATGGTTGGTAAAACCCTACATTTTGTTTTCTTCCCTTCGAATGCTAGAAAATTCTGCATCTGTCCACAAATCTCTTGACATCCACTCGCAGTCCCGGCCAAAAATATGATTCATTCATCTTTGCGAATGTCTTGTCGTGACCAAAGTGCCCTGCCAATCCTCCACTATGTTTCTCCTTCAGCAGATTCTCCCTCATGGAGAATTTCGGAATACACAGATGATTACCTCTAAACAGTAATCCTTCCTGGATCATGTACTCAATCCAATTTCTTCTATCCCTGAGAACTGGATTCTCAGCTGCTTCATACGCCTCCTTAAAATCTGGATCATCAGCGTACATGTCCCTGAGATCATCAAAACCCAGCGTTTTGATTTTGAACTCCTGCAACAGCAAACACTTCCTGCTCAAAGCATCAACAACTTTGTTAGTAGTACCAGAAATATGTTTAATCACAAAAGTGAAATTCTGCATATATTCAACCCATTTTACATGTCTCTGATTCAACTTTTCCTGTTGAGTTACAAACTGCAGTGCATGATTGTCACTATATAAGACAAACTCTTTGGGAATCAAATAATGCCTCCATTTTTTCAATGCCTGTATAATAGCATAAAACTCCTTATCATAAGTGGAGTATTTCAATTTCACTTCATTCAGCTTCTCACTGAAGTATGCTATTGGCCTGTCTTCTTGACTCAAGACTGCCCCTATCGCAAATCCACTTGCATCACATTTCACTTGAAATGTCTTTTGAAAATCAGGCAACACCAGAATTGGTTATTCCATGATCTTCCTTTTCAACAAATTGAAACTTTTGTTAGCCTCTTCAGTCCAGTGAAAAGATTTGTGTCTTTTCTTCACTGTATCCATCATTGTTGCACTAATTCCACTGAAATTCCTTATGAACTTATGATAGAAACTAGCTAACCCGAGAAAACTTCTCACCTCAAATATGTTCTTCGGTGATGGCTAATTCTTGATTACTTCCACCTTATATGGATCCATCCTCAATTTGTCTACAGAAATAACAAATCCCAAGTAAATGAGTTATGTCTTCATGAATGAGGATTTCTTCATATTTATGAGCAGCTTCTCTTGCTGTAATCTTTTCATCACAATAGTCAAGTGTTTCATATGCTCGTCCCTTGTTTTACTGAAGATCAGTATGTCATCTAAATACACAATGAAAAATTTCCCGATGAACTCTTTCAGGACTTCATTCATCAACCTCATAAAGGTACTTGGCACATTTGTTAAGCCAAATGGCATAACAAGCCATTCATACAACCCTTCGTTGGTTTTGAATGCGGTCTTCCACTCGTCACCTGCTATCATGCAGATCTGGTGATATCCGCTTTTCAAATCAACCTTTGAAAAATATTTTGCTCCACTCAGCAATCCATCAGATCATCCATCCTCGACAATGGAAATATGTACCTGATGGTTATATTGTTAATGGCTCTCGAGTCAGTACACATTCTCCAGCCTCCGTCTTTCTTCAGAATGAGTACTTTTGGAACAACACATGGAATCAAGCTTTCCCTGACAAGCCTTTGTCCAACAACTCATGGACTTGTCTTTTTACCTCTTCATTCTCTTGCGGCGTCAATTTGTGCGCAACTTTATTTGGAAAACTAGCTCCTGGTATGAGTTCAATATGGTGACTCACACTTCTGATCGGTGGAAACGAATGAGGTAGTTCATCCACAATTATGTCAGCGAACTCTTCCAGCAGCTCCTGAACTTCTTTTGGTAAATCATCCACTCTTGTGCTAGTCAGAACAATCCTAGGCTTTCTGACCACAAAGAACTGTGGATCTTCCTTCTTCTTAACCTCTGTAAGAATTTCCTTCCCACTCACGAGAAGTACTGTGTTGCTTACTTCCGGCTTCACCTCTTTATCCTTTATTGGAAGCAACATGTGTGTCCTCCCGTTCTTCTCTAGGGTGTATGTGTTCATTCTCCCATCATGAATCACATTCCTGTCATACTGCCATGGTCTACCCAGCAATAGATGACAAACATCCATAGGAATGACATCACATAATATCTTATCATAATACCCTCCTATCTTAAATTCAACTAAACATTGTTTAGTGACATTTACCTGATGTCCTTTCTGTAGCCACAAAACTTTATAGGGACTTGGATGTTCAATCGTCTCCAGCTCTAGCTTTTCTACCATTTCCGTAGAAACGAGATTATCCATGATACCACTGTCTACTATGACCTTGCATACCCTGTCCTTGGTCTTGCAAGCAGTCCTAAAAAGTTTGGTCCTTTGGACTAAACTCTCCACCTCCTTCTCAGGTGTCAAAAGAACCTTTCGCATCATGAGAAATATCCCGCCTCAACATTTCTCCCCTGAGATTCAACGATGTGAGTCTCTCCACCCTCTTTATTTTTATCAGGACACTCATAAGACTTGTGCCCATTATTTCCACATGTGAAGCATGTAATTACTCTACCTCTTCCTCTTCCTCTTCCTCTAGTACGAGGAAAAGTATTATTATCGACATATTCTCCTCTCTGCTCAGTATGTTGTCCTCTTTGTTCAACATATTGCCCTCACTGTGAGCTTCCACCTTTCTCAGTTCGAGTCTGAGGTTTCTTCCAATCCTCCTTGGACTTCTGATATTTATCCCGGGCAACTGATTTGCCTCTGGGCTGACTTCTTCCTCGACCTCTTTGACCCTTCTTTTGGGTCAGCTTCTCTTCTGCTTTTAGAGCCATCTGATAAGCAGCTTCCACTGTTCGGATGGTCAACATACTCATCTCATACTGAATCTCATATCTTAGGCCATTCATATACCTAGCTACTTTTTCATCATTGCTTTCACGATGACCTGCCCTGATATTCAGCCTGTAAAATTCCTCAGTATATTCCTTCACTGACATCAGCTTCTATCTCAGGTTCTGCATTCTCCTGAACAAAGTAATCTGGTAATCCCTGGGGATGAATTTTGCCTTCATCTTTGCAATCATCCTGTCCCAACTCTTAATTTTTTGCTTGCCTTGGCAACGCCTGTCTGCTTGCAGTTCATCCCACCACAATGCCACATGTCATTTTAATCTCGTGACGACATGCTTGACCTTCGTTTCCTCTTCTACATCTTCATAGTCAAAGTAGGTGTCCAAAGCTCTAATCCAGTCTAGAAGCTCTTCTACATCTAGATTTCCCCCATAAACTGGAATGTCCATCTTCGTCTTTGCACCCATTCTTGCAGCAGCTTTAAGAAAGCGCTCATTTGCTACATCTTCTGTTGTGACTTATTTTTCTCCATGTCCATCATCATCTTCATTTTTGGACTCACTGATATCTCCTATATCAGCTGTGCATTTTTGTCTTATCTCCATGTCCACAAGTCTGGCGTGTATGTTATGCAGATCTCTTTCTACTTCTGGATTATGCACCTGTCTACCCCTTCCTTTGGACGTCTCCCTTTCCTCCTTTGGATCAGGTGATTGTCTATCTCTTATTCTCGGTGGCATGGTGAATCTCCCTTCAAAGAATCTTTTCTAAGCTCTGATACCAAACTGACACAGCCGCTCCTCTTGCCTTGGCAAAAGGACTTTGCGCTGACCTCTCGGTCTTTAAGGATCGTTCAAAGTTCACCCACGAGCCGGAGTGGCTCCTTCGATTCTCCCCTGGAATCTTTATTTAAATTTGGCCCACAGGTCTTTTTTGGCACTTTACAACCTTGTGATTCGGTCCCTTCTCCATTCACCACAGAAAGTCACAATCGGGTTTCAGGGTTTTCAAAATCCCGCTATCATGACCCTTTGGTCCCCGATTTCACGATCTCTTCTTTCCCGATATGCTGCCTTTGTGATTTATCCCCTCCTAGCTATGCCCCTAGTCATGTGACCTGCCTTTATATGACTACAGTCATACCTCTTATCGGGATTCAGGGTTTCGAGTGTCGAAATGCACTAAACCTCTTGTCCACGAAATCCCCGATTTCCCGATTCCCAATTTTCCGATGGATGACTTTTCCTTTTGGTAAATTTCCCGACAATCGTGATTGTCGCCACGCGTCCTCTAGGATGGATGATCCTCGCCGCTTCAGGGTTTTCTTCGTGGAATTTCCTGATGCCTCGTTATGACGAGATAACGTCAGCTAGATCCCACCTGGAGCTCTCCTCTTTTCAGAGAATTGGACTTCGCGATTCCGAATTGCAAGTCCTCCAGGGCTCACGAAACACCGATCCTCGACTTTCTTCAGATTTTTGACATGCGTCCCAAGTGGATGGACGATTTATATTTACCCTCAGGGTTTCAAGACTTTCGATGCTCCGATGACACAAGTTCTTTGTCAACTTAAAACCCTGATCGTAGAAATGACAACGGGCTCTCGATGATTGCCATCTGTCTCCTCAAGATGGACGGCTCAAATTGATTCTAGGATTTTCACTATGAAATTTCCCGATCACTCATCCTCGTGACTCTCGATTTCATGAATGCTAAAATTTTGATGGCCACGCCTCTCATCGGAAATTTCCTCCTCCCGTTTGCGAAGCTTAAACTCCATGCAACTCCTGGTCAATCCAACGGCTGATGGGTGTTTGAATGAGATCTGACGGTCCACAATCTCCTAAGCTTGAACTCCGGACATAGCCATAATCCCCTCACTTGTCTGGCATATCTGATGGCTGACAGGATTTCACAAATCCTCCCCACAGATTCCCGACTGTCGGTCTCTTCCCTTTGACGATTTCTACGAAGGAAACCAAGGACTCTTCCCTGGACTTATCCGCTCATGCTACAAACTTCTGGTTCCCCTCAATGCTTTCAAAGGCTTTACTCCTCCTGAGCTTCTCACAACTTCAAGCCTTAGAAAAGACTATGGCGCGCACTCCTTACGCAACCTTCAGACACCTTCAAATGTCAACTACTTTGAATCTGTGCACGCCTACAGAAGTAGTCCTTCGATACTTGGCTCAGGTCTGCAACCCTGAGATTCTCCTTGGCCTGCGCACTCCTTGCATGGCACCTGTGCCCAACTGCACTCTGAGGGAATGAGAACAACCGCTGCCTCTCCTGAGCTTTTAGAGACAACCCTTTGAACTCCTTGTCGACGCACTCCTTGCGGGAAATTCAACTGCACTCCTTGCAGGAATCTTGCTCAGACAGAGAAGCAATTGAAAATCATTTTCCTTACTCTTCCTCTCTCAGATTCCAAATATTCAACATGAAATCATTCATACATAACATAAAATAAATTTCATGACAGAAAGAGCAAAACATTCAAGAGCATAACATTTAAAGATGCATACATAGAGAATATACGAACACCATGAATCTGAATCACAACTTTTTTGTATTAATTCAGAACCTCTGTACATGAAGTCTACTACCCAGCTCTTTGATTCTCTCCTATGCTCTTCAATAATGTTACAATACACAATGAGGGTGTCTATATCCGTTTTCCCTCCACTCCTTCTAAAACTGTCTAATCTAATATTCAATTCTACCTACTTACATAAATGCTTTCTACCTACTATGGAGGAGAGTGGATCGCTCAAGGTCCTATACAATACATAAGTATGCCTCTCCTTAACTATCACATTTAAGTTTGGCACATCCACTCTTCAAAAGTTTTTAAACAATTTAACATATGCTCAAAATGTGTGGCACTTTCCCCCACGCTCGCTTGATGTTGACGATGCTCTTGCATCAGGAAGTGAGGCTAATGAAGAAGAAGTTGTGGTTGATATGGAAGGAGAATTGATCAGTGCACTGGAAGGGATTGATAGACTCAGAATTAAGAACAAAAAGCAAAAACAATTGATGATACAGTTTGAGAAAGACAGTAAATAGCCTGATGAATACTTTGCCCTACTAAAAGTGGAATTAGAAGAGGCAAAGAAAATCGAAGACATTCTGAAATAATAGTTATCAGAAAAGAAGGCAAGATGTGAAGCTCTGGAAAAAGAAGTAGTGAAAAACAGGAAAGAGTTGGAGAAGTTTCAAGCCTTGTATCATCAGAATCTATCAAGTATTAAAGCATCAGAAGAATTGGCCGCCATTCTGAATCAGCAAAGAAACCCAAAGTTGAAAACAAGTCTGGGTTATGAAGAGGGATCAAGTAGTGATTAACCAGGCAACAAAGAACCCATCAAGTTTGTAAAATCTACCATCTACGATAGTGTTGGAAGCCAACTCACTTTTTCCTATCTTCTATAAGCTGCCTACACCTATGTTTTGCAAACATCAATTTTTGTCGCAATTTCCAAATCGACGACATTTTCATTTCTTGCGACATTTACACATTTTTCTTCGTTAAGTTTTCATGACTGTAAGCGTGAAAACTTCTCCTTTCGAAGTTGTTTTTCGATCATTATCTGAACTGTGGTTATTTCTTCCTATTGTGCTTACCTTTTATTGATCATTACACGATTGGAAATATCCTTTGATCGGTTCTCATACTTCGATTTGGTTTTATTGAAGGCATTTAGCCTTTGGATTTACACTTTTTATGACTTCCCTGATCATTGATTCTATGAAAATGCATAGGGGTTATGATTAATTTTTCCTATATACATATGATATAATCCTTATGTTAATCTTTTTATAATTTTTGGCTAGTCGACTATATGAATTATGTTTGGCACTTTGATTAAAATTTTGATTATGTACATTGGCACATAGTTGATTTTGGTGTTGGTTTGTATGTCGGGTGTTTAAACACTATGGCATAGTGTTGGCGCGTATTGGTTTACACATTTGATTTCATTGGTTCTACACATGACTTAATGGTTGAACTATTATTATGGAGTGAACAACTATGAAATTTGGCTGTTGTACTTGGATAAAGAATATTATGCATGCTAGACTCCACCACCTTCACATGCTCGCATTAATGTTTACCCCTTTTGCTCATTCATTGTTGTTGGTTCGGGTAACTCTGTTACTGTGTGTGTTGGTGAATTCGAACCCTTCCCTTACCATGCATTCGTCTCCATGGCACCAGTCATGCGAGTTGAAACCAATGGCAGTCAAGCCCTATTGATGTTTGACAATGCCCGCCAAGATTTGGCAGATAGTGGACGGCTTACCTTCATGAAACGTTTTAAGGGTTTTTAACCTTTTCGTAGCTTGACAGTTTTCCATGAACTTCGATGGATGTCGAGCCAAGGTCGGAGATATATAGTTAGATATTGATGAACAATTTATCAGCTCAGCCACAGGGTTACCTACCTCTGGACAAAATTGGTTTAAGAATTGCAAGGTTGAGGAAGTGTTGTGGACATCGTTGTTTCAATCACGCAAAATCACCTCCTGTGATAGAGGTATGCTCGTGACTATGCTTAAACAACGATGGCACGAATTGTTAATGATTCTCAAGAAGTTTGTGACCTGTGAAGGTCGATACGGGTTTGTGTTCGTCTACCACCTGCATCTATTGATGGTTTTTATAGGGTATCCTCTAAACATTCCTTTCTATTTTCATCGGAGCCTGTATAAAATGTCCAAAAAGTATAAAAGGCACAGGGCTGATAACAGCCTGTTTCACCATGGGATTATTAAGCTCATCGTTGATTATCATTTGAATTTGCATGGTGACTGTTGGAAGGCTTTCATTTCCCGTAATGGATTTCAGGACATCGACCCTATACAGGTTGATAAACCTGTGGTAACTGAGACTAAGGCTGAACCGCCTATACCCTTGCATCTCCTACTGCCTAAACCCTTGTCCGACCCTCCTATCGACTTACCCGACACTGTAGCTAAGAGTGCAAAAGCCATTACAAAGCCTATGAGAAAAAATCTCAAGCTAAACCTTGCTGCAAATTCCAAAGGGAAAAGGAATGCATGTTTGATTTCACAGATTGCAAGGAACAAGTCAAAACCCCCTGTTGAGCCAAACCCTATCGTCTTGAGTGAGGACTCTGATTCGGAAGTTGAGCATTTCTTGGCCAGCGAATACCCCTACTCGCAAGGTTTGTGTGCCAAACCCTCATATGATTTTGTATCAAACCTACCCCCCTACCTAAAGAATGACCCTAACTACCCAGGCATTGAGTTGCCTTGTGAAACCCTCGGTCATTTGTCCAAACCCTCGCCTGCTCTGTCTAAATTCATACAGTCACCCTGTGACCAATGCAATTCATGGTTAGAGCGATATTATATCGATGTTCTGATACTCCAATCAAAGATTCAATCTTTGGAAGATCAGATTGCACTGCTAACCAGTCAAAAGGCCAAGCTCCAAGCAGTGGATAAGAAACAAAAGACAACCGGTTCCATCCTGTTCAAAAACATGGAATCATCCACTGTAGTTGTCAACTCTAAGTTGTCATAATCAAAGATATTTTATCACCAAACAGGTATGATTTCAATATCGTTTAGCTCTGTGAATGATTGTGATTAATATAGTGATTGGATCTTGCTCTCGGATAGCTCTGTTTGTATTGTGAATTGACTGTATATTTTTCTTTGAGTAAATGGAATTTCGTTTTTTCGATCATTCCCAGTTTAGTCTCTCTTAGATTTTCATCGATTTTATTCATCTTAGTTTGGATTTGATTTGTTTGATTGAGTTAAAATGGATGCTTCGTTGTCAATCGAATTTGTTTGTATCTATTCTAGACAGGAAATGTTTCTCATACTCAATTTAGAATACGATCACATTTCTATTCGATTTCGTTATAATTCATACGCTATGATTGGCAACGATTTTGATGAGGTTAATTGTTACGGTTTTCTATGCCATATGACCTTCAAATAATAGGAATACAACTCGAATCGTTTCCAATGTGACTCTGTTTCTTCGGAAACATTGCTTTTTATTAAACCTGTACAAACACGCCCAAATCATGGAATGGATTTGATTCATAACAATTATGCTAAACCCCAGCCGATTAATTCGCATTGATTGAAGTACTGTTAACTCAACCATGTTATGAGTTGGATTCGTATTGCAATGGATGCTCTTTTTTATTTTGATTTGTAGAACGAGATTGGTTATATCTGGATTCACAATTTATTTTTATGTTAAACTCAGTCATGATTCATTTGAAATTAATGATTTCGTTCAATACCAATCAACTTTATTTGCCCATTTTGCAATAACCAATTATCACTTCTGTCGATTCTATTATGATTGTGATCAAAGCCAAATCGATCTGGTTACGATTTTATATGAGTTGATTCTCACACATGTTTGAATTAATCTACTTGTGGCGTGAATCGTTTGATGTCATGAGAGCTATAATAATTTTAAAACGATTTTGTTTCGATCTGATCGTATCTCTTGTTGTTGGAAAAACACAACGTTTGCCTACGATTTGTTTGATTGCATTACTTTCAAATTGGATATGAAACGATTTTCAAAACTGTTTGATTTTGATTCTGTCTACTCGACTTATGATAAAAATCGAAACAGAGTATGCCTATCTCTCTATTCGGTTATTGGATTTTGATTCTATTTGATTTCAAATGATATGACATTTTCAAATGAAATTATTCGTTCTCAAGTAATTATTGGATGTCAATTGAATGGAAATTCTTAAAAGATTTGATTTAATTTCAATTCTGATTCTGTATCTTATTTTAGATTAGCTACAAAATCAGATGATTCTGTAGCTAAGTCTGTAGAATTAGATTTTTATTGTTTTATCAATAAAATATCTCTCTAACTTGTCTATTTCTGACCTGTTTCAGGTGAATTCGAAATTGCATGGGATTTGATGGACAGTTTAGAGGATATTTAGATGTTTTAGTTTCATTTTAATTTCCTAGTTTAGGCAATTTTGGGATATCTTCCCAAATTATGTAAATAGTTTGATAACTTCCATAGGGAGGTTTTACCCTGTGGAGAAACTTATAAATATTTATTATTTTTGTAATAACATCATCCTCATTCGTGGGAGAACAAGGATATGGAATTTTAATACAGACTGAGACGGAATTTGATGTTCTACTACAACTTTAGCTTTCATAATATCAATATTTTGTTTCATGTTTATGTGTATCAATTTGCATTTGGTTAATGACTACTTTAGCTATCTTAGACTTTTGCAAATGATATAATTTAAGCAATATAATCCATATCTGATTTCTTCCAGTGTATAAAAAACATAGCAATTACTTAATTCAGTTTGTGAATGACAGATTTCTCTTCTTCATAAGTTGAATTATTAAGTATAAGTTTTTGCATAACAGGTTTCCCTTATTGCAAATGAGTTTTCCAGGTTTTAATCAAATCTGTAAATTGTAGATATTGTATATTTTGTGAATAAGTTATATTTCAATTAGTAGTTTGTATATATAGAAATAGTAGATTAGTTAGTTTGTTTAATAGATAGTTTTAATTAGATTAGTTAGATTAGTTTGTTTTATTTACTTTTATGTTAGTTTAGTTTGTTTTATTTGTTTTAGTTAGATTAGTTAGTTTAGATTAGTTTTCTCTTTGGTTTTCCTAGGACCTTAGATCGGCTAACGGAGCCGCCAAACCAGTCAGGGTGGTTCATTCCAAACGGCTTGGGTTATTAGACAACCTCGAACCGGTTCCACTCTCTCAATTGACGGACGATCAATTTCGCCCTTCAACAAATGGTGCTAGAAGGAGGGCCTGAACTTAATTAATGGCACGAGGTGGTCACAAGAATCCTCCCCCCCCTAATCACTCACCTATAGTGACTAGAAGTCGTTCACACGATAATATTCCCCTTCAAACAACAACTACTTCAACCGACGATCCACAGATCACAGTTGAGACAACAACCCCTAATCCTACAGGTGGTGACATACAAGAGATTGTCCGTCAATCTCTTATTAAAACACATAGTGCCTTAGCTCGTCTTAGGCAACCAAACCGTCCATGGGGTCAACCTTTGGATTTATCTGATATCAGGGAACAATTAGGTGACACTAACCTCATTGTGAATCCTACAGATCCAATCACAAATCCTGCTACAGGAGGATCTGGGATACCTCCATCACCACCTCCATCATCTCCTTCCTCTTCTGGAGGAGATTCTTCTGACGAAGGCAACTCACCTTCTCAGCCTTCTACACCCACTACCCCGATGGCAAATCAGAACAACCCTGCTAGACCCTGTCTTGATCAAGATGTTGTAGATGTACCTGGAGCCCAACACCCTTTACCTAAACACCCGGATAAATGGCTTCCCAAGTTTGAACCTGACTCAAAACATATAGATGAAGATCATATCAAAAAATTTATGTTATCCATCAGACTCTGCAATGTCAAACATGAAGACGTTGTCCGTAGGTTGTTCCCATATACCTTCGAGGGTAATGCATCCACTTGGTACTTTTCCCAACAGCCCCACACCATTGTGTCTTGGGAAAAGTTTGAGTCATTCTTTTTGGAAAAGTTCGGAGACGGTAAGCCTCCGAAAGTCTTAGTCATGGATCTTTCTAGCTTAAGAATGAACCCAAAGGAAAAAGTTAAAGATTTTAATCAAAGATTCTTAACACCTAAAAACCGAATCCCTTCAGATTCTATGCCTGCTGAGAGTCTTGTAATAGCTTACTACACTAAAGCTTTGCATCAAAGTATAGCTATTTGGGTTAAATGTTCTAAGAAAGCCACGTTGTTAGAGACCTTCGAGGAGGCCAACCAGATTGAAAAAGACATACTTAGTCTTAAGGACTCTTCTAGCAACAAACTTGAGACTAGTTCTTCTTCCAAAAAGAAGATCGAGATCCTTTCCATACCTACTCAAAATAAAACACAACTTGAAAACTATGATTTGGAAAACCTTACTAAAGTTGTTCAAAAAATGTCAAATCAATTTATAGACTTAAAAAGGTCAATTGAAGAATCTTCCTCGAGTAAAGGACCCTACAAACCCCCTTTCCGAAAGCCTTTTCCTACCAACTGACCTAATCCAACTCCCAAAGGCTTAAATCTAGAAAGTTTGCAATGTGCTCTTCAAACAATTCTAGAAGCCCAAGATAACTTGATGCCTCTTGAGATTCCTAAGGAGGTAGTTGAACCAGAGACAGTTCAAGAAGAAGAGTCTTCTCCAAACATCTTTGGACACTTCTTGGATAGCATCTTCCAAGCTAACTTCGAGACTGTTCACCCTTATAATACTAGGAGTGAGACAACAAACAAGCCTTCTACCGAGAACACTACAACTTCGCCTCCAAATCCATCTAAATCAGCAGAAACTAAACAGAGTAATGTGAACCCCAACTTAGACTATGATGTCGTTGAAGATCTTAAAAAGCTAATGGCTAACATTTCTATTTATGAGTTGTTGAAGTTTCCATTTTTGTTACAAAAGATGTTGCAAAATATTTCAGAGAACAGAAATAATGGTAATTCAATTGGTAACAAGGTTGTGCAAAGCAAAGTTCCGCAGAAGACTTCCACTAAAAAAAATTCTGATCCTCAAGATAAAGGAAGGCTTCCTGTAGTCCCTGTAAATAATGTAAATAATGTTGATAAAGTAGCCTTAGAAATTGCGAGTAAGAAGCCACAAGCTACTACTCTTAGTACTTGCAAGAATGTACCTCCATTTCTTTTAACTTTCGAGATATTCAACAGAAATGTGCATAATTGTATGGTGGACTCAAGAGCGTCATCCAATGTGATGCCTTGGTCTGTCTGCCAAAAGATTAACACTGAAGTGGAACCATCTACCTTGAAAATCATACAACTTGATCCGACAAATGTTAAAGTTATGGGTGAACTAAAAAATGTATTGATTAGATTATCGTCTAACCCAAAGGTTCATCAGGTTATTGATATAATTGTTGTGGATATTCCAGAAGTGTATGGTCTATTTTTAAGCAAGGATTGGTCGGAGCAGCTACATGGTTACTTCGCAACAGATTGGTCTCACTTATGGCTCCCAGAGAACGGTAAGCCTAACAAGATCAGAGTGAATCGTGAGCGTTACCTTAAGTTCACAGTCACAGATTTAAACGATCCTAACGAACCATATACACCTTCTACTGATTCACCTGAAGTCCAAGGGATGGACACCTTCTTCGGCAATTTCATGGCCGAGGTTTCACCTATCAACAATCCAGAACAACAGTCAGAGATCGTAGCATATATGCAACCAACAGCTTCTATGCAACAGTCCCATGTGCCCAAAGGAAACCAAATTTGGTCCCTATATTTCGACGGTTCTAAGTCTAAAGAAGGAGTTGGAGTTGGCTGCATCATTATCGATCCGGCAGGTAACAAGACATTAATGGCTTGTAGACTAGAATTTGAATGTACTAACAATACTGCAGAATATGAGGCTTTACTGCAAGGTCTCAGAAAAGCCCTGGATATGAACATTCAAAACCTAGTTGTATTTGGCGACTTTGAAATAGTGGTTAGGCAGGTAAGAGACTCTATACACTGTCTTTCCCCGCATCTCAAAAGTTACCAGTCTGAGGTATGGAATCTTATGAACAAATTTTCTACTTTCAATATAAATTCCATTCCTAGACTAAATAATGTTGAAGCAGATCTATTAGCTAATGTAGCCTCTAAACTTCTTCCTGCAGAAGGCTTATCCCCAAACGCATTCTCCGTCGAGCTATTGTTTCGACCATCTGTTCTTGACAATATCACAAACTGGAGAGTATTTGATGATAATCAGCAGATCATTAACTTTCTTCACATGGAAGAAACCTTTCAAGGTGCAGTGATAGATGAACGCACGCACGACGACAATTTGCACGATTTTACGGTAATACCTTATCCGAAATCCCCTGAAGCACTATCGGACATGGTAAATTCCATACCCAAATCTATAGTTAGATTAGAAATTTTTTATGATTTTGAAGATAAATTTAAAAAGACGGTCAATTGTAAAACCAATAGTTCCTCGTTGTCTTATGAAAAAATTAATTTAGGAACTAGTGAAAATCCTCAGTGTATTAATCTAGGCTTGGGATGTTCTAGACAAGAAAGAGATTCTTTTGTTAAATTGTTTAAAGAATTTAAGGATGTCTTTGCATGGACATATAATGATATCAAAATGTTTGATCCTAATATTATATAGCATGTCATCCCGATGAAGCCCCAAACCTTACCCTTCCAACATAAACTGAGGAAAATGCACCCCAAACTAGAACTGACTGTTCAAAAAGAATTGAATAAAATACTAAGTGCTAAAATAATTTTTCCTGTTAGGAACACTCAATGGGTGTCCAACCTTGTCCTAGTTCGGAAGAAAAATGGGGAAATTCGACTTTGCATCGATTTTCGAAACCTCAATAGAGCGTCTGACAAAGACAATTATCCTATCCCACCCATGGAACAGATCCTGCAACAGGTATCTGGTTCCGAGAGGCTATCTTTATTGGATGGTTTCTCTGGATACAACCAAGTCCTGATGTCTCCACCATACCAACTCAAAACTACCTTCCGTACCCCGTGGGGCACTTATGCTTATCGCAAAATGCCCTTTGGATTGATTAATGTTGGTGCTACCTTTCAAAGAGAAATGGACATTGATTTTCGAGGCTTAATCAATCACTTCGTCGTAGTTTGCTTAGATGATGTGAAATTTTATTCTAAAAACAAAGACGATCATCTAGCTCACTTACGAGTCGTTCTTCTATGATGTCGTAAATACAGCATCTCCTTGAATCCCAAAAAGTCCATCTTTGCAGTAGAACAGGGTAAATTACTAGGATTCATTGTGTCTAGTGATGGGATGATTATTGACCCCGAAAGGACTCAAGTCATCGCTAAACTTCCCCCTCCTACATCCAAAAAATACATGCAGTCTTTCTTAGGCCAGATTAACTTCGTGAGAATATTTGTCCCCAGCTTCTCCGAAATGGTCAGGCCTCTACAGAACCTGATTAAGAAAGACACCCAATATCACTGGGGACCCACAGAAAATCAAGCTTTTAATGCCATAAAGAAGGCCATAATAGACGCTCTGTCTCTCATGAGCCCTGACTTCTCTCAAGATTTTACACTCTATACTTTTTCCTCTGACCGTTCCTATGCCGCCGTCCTAACTCAGAAGAATTCTGAGAACAATGAAGTACCCATCGCCTTTATGAGCTCTGCTTTCAAAGGTGTTGAACTTAACTACCCAGCGGTTGATCGGCAAGCCTACGTTGTTTTCAAAGAAGTTAAGAATTTCCGGTCCTATCTTTTGAAGTCAAGGACGAAAGTCATTGTCCCCTACCCTGCCATAAGGAACTTGTTAGTGAAGAAGGAGTTAGGAGAGAAGAGAGCTAACTGGGTCACCTCTTTGCAAGAGTATGACTTAGAAATCACCCCATCTCAGATTGTGAGAGGACAAGGGTTGTGTAAGTTGGTTGTTGATTCGGAAACAGGACAACAAGAAGATAGTGATACATCAAACCTAGGACAAAGCGATCAAAGTTTGATTTGTTGCGTACAAAACCTCGTTAGTCCCTGGTACGACGATATTAGATTCTGTCTTGAACGTGGGTCAGCACCCCATCACCTTGACCCCACCAAGAGAATAGCATTGGGACTAAAGTCCGCCTCCTTTCATCTGGTTAACGGTGTATTGTTTCGTCAAAATTTTGACGGCGTACTGATGCGCTGTCTCGAGAAAGACGAAGCAGAAAAAGTCTTGCTCGAGTTGCATGCAGGAGAAGTTGGTGGTCACTTCGGTGGTGACACCACTGCTCATAAGGTTTTAAGATCCGGTTACTACTGGCCCACGCTTTTTAGGGACGCCCATGCCTTATGTCGTAAATGTATCATCTGTCAGAAAGCATCAGGGCGGTTGCAAAAACTAGCATTTCCCTTGCAACCCGTTTCAGTAGATTCTCCTTTCCAGCAATGGGGCCTTGATATAATAGGTCCAGTTAACCCTCCGTCCTCTCAAAAAAAAAAGTACATTGTGACAACCACAGATTACTTTACTCAATGGTCTGAATCTGTTGCGCTAAGAACTGTTAACACCAGTCAGGTAATCGCTTTTCTAAACTCGAATATTATCACTCATTTTGGTATCCCTGATTGTCTAGTCTTTGAAAATGCTTCATACTTTTCTTCTCTTGAGATGAGCGAGTTTTCTTTAGAGAAAGGAATAAAGTTGAAGTATTCTACTAGTTACTACCCCCAGGGCAATGGCTTAGCAGAATCAACAAACAAGAACTTGATTAAAATTATCAAGAGAACCGTGGTTGAAAATCACAAGAATTGGCATAATGCGCTGCTGAATGCGTTGTGGGCTGATAGGGTAACACCAAAATCAGCTATAGGTAGCTCCCCCTTTTTTCTCGTTTATGGTAGGGAAGAAATTCTGCCACCTCACATTCTTCTTCCTTCGCTTCAGTTATCACAAAAAGTCCAAGAAGAAGATTGCCCCCGTTTAGAAAGTCGAATTAACGCTTTGATGAAATTGGAAGAAGTAAGATCCCAAGCTAAGCGTAAGTTAGATCAACATCAACAATTGGTTAAAAGCTAGTTTGATTCTAATTCTGCTTCTGATAGGAATTTTGAAGTAGGCGATCTCATCTTAAAATGGGACAAACCACACGAAGGAAAGGGTGAGCACACCAAATTTCAAAACTTATGGCTTGGGCCATTTTTAATTGTTGAAAAGTTCGGTCCTAGTTCTTTTCAATTGCAGAATCTGGAAGGGAAGCTTGACACCTATCCGGTGAATGGCCAAGCCCTGAAGAGATACCTTGCTTGATAACTACCCTTGTATATTATGTATATATTTTTTGTTTTTGTTTACTTTTTCGTTTGTTGTTGTTTTTTTATTTTGATTTTAATTGATCAGTTTGTGTTTTTGGACATACACATACCTGTACACTGAGCTATTCAGACAAAGACGATAGAAAAAATTCTTCGCTAAAATAACTTCTGAAAAATTTGTACAAACATCAATGATATATTGCTGAAATTGATATCTATGTTGGAAAAATTATGTTGTTTGAAAGAAGTTTACTGATTTCAATCTCTAAGCAAAGCTTGTCATGATCATCTATTATCTTTTTACGTTGTCCCTTTTTCGTAAAGGAATGACTCAAAAAGATGTTTCCCTGTCGTAGGAAGTTGTTTTGTAAATAAAACATCTCTGGAGCTGAATAAAGGACAGTGCTAAAAAATTCTGATGAGGTCTGAAAAAATATGTTAAAATATCAAGATTTTCAGCGTCAGCCCGCTCAGCTATCTATAAAATAAAAACAAAATAAAATTATTAATAAGAGCTGTGGGAAGTGCTTGTAAACCCGCTGGGATACTGAACAGGTCTGTTGGCAGTGGGTAAATGCATGCATGGTGCCAAGACAACTTCACCGGGGTACTGAACAGGCCCACTAGCAGCGAAGCAATGTTGGGTACATGAAAATCTACAAAAAAAATATAAGAAACCTCTTTAATGTCCTTTATTCTGATCTAGAACTTCTTGACAGGCTACAGATGTCAGAGTGGGTTAAATGGAAACCGTATCGAGGCTATGGACGCCTGCTGGCAACAATGTCTATGCCAACAGTATTGGAGATTTTATCTTTAATATCGTGACTTACTGATCTTAATATTGTTATTGATTTTCATCTTTTAAAACACTGCTAGAAAAGATGGTTAATGATGATGTTTGTACGATTTTCTGGTAGTTATTTTTGAGACGGAATTATCTTTGATGTCTTAATCTGAATTGGTACCTTTTGCAGAGATAACTGCTTCTACCAGTGTGTCGCCATTGTTGGCAGCCAACTCACTTTTTCCTATCGTCTATAAGTTGCCTACACCTATGTTTTGCAAACATCAATTTTTGTCACAATTTCCAAATCGACAACACTTTCATTTCTTGCGACATTTACACATTTGTCTTCGTTAAGTTTTCACGACTGTAAGCGTGAAAACTTCTCCTTTCGAAGTTTTTTTTCGATCATTATATGAATTGTGGTTATTTCTTCCTATTGCACTTACCTTTTATTGATCATTACATGAATGGCAATATCCTTTGATCGGTTCTCATACTTCGATTTGGTTTTATTGAAGGCATTTAGCCTTTGGATTTACACTTTTTATGACTTGCCTAATCATTGATTATATGAAAATGCATAGGGTTTATGATTAATTTTTCCTATATACATATGATATAATCTTTATGTTAATCTTTTTATAATTTTTGGCTAGTCGACTATATGAATTCTATTTGGCACTTTGATTAAACTTTTGATTATGTACATTGGCGCATAGTTGATTTTGGTGTTGGTTTGTATGTCAGGTGTTTAAAAACTATGACATAGTGTTGGCGCGTATTGGTTTACACATTTGATTTCATTGGTTGTACACATGACTTAATGGTTGAACTATTATTATGGAGTGAACAGCTATGAAATTTGGCGGTTGTACTTGGATAATGAATATTATGCATACCAGACTCCACCACCTTCGCATGATCACATTAATGTTTACCCCTTTTGCTCATTCATTGTTGTTGGTTCGGGTCACTCTGTTACTGTGTGTGTTGGTGAATTCGAACCCTTCCCTTACCATGCATTCGGCTCCATGGCACTAGTCGTGCGAGTTGAACCCAATGGTAGTCAAGCCCTATTGATGTTTGACAATGCCCGCAAAGATTTAGTAAACAGTGGATGGCTTACCTTTGTGAAACGTTTTGAGGGTTTTTAACCTTTGCGTATCTTGACAATTTGCCACGACCTTTGATGGTTGTCGAGCCAAGGTCGAAGATATACAGTTAGAGATTGATGAACAATTTATCAACTCAGCCATGGGGTTACCTACCTCTGGACAACGTTGTTTTAAGAATTGCAAGGTCGAGGAAGTGTCGTGGACATTGTTGTTTCAATTGCACAAAATCACCTCATGTGATAGAGGTAGGCCCGTGACTATGCTTAAAAAACGATGGCACGACTTGTTAATTATTCTCAAGTAGTTTGTGACCTGTGAAGGTCGATACGGGTTTGTGCTCCTCTACCACCTGCGTCTATTGATGGTTTTTATAGGGTATCCTCTAAACATGCCGTTCTATTTTCATCAGAGCCTGTATAAAATGTCCAAAAAGTATAAAAGGCATAGGGCTGATAACAACCTGTTTCACCATGGGCTTATTAAGCTCATCGTTGATTATCATTTGAATTTTCATGGTGACAGTTGGAAGGCTTTCATTGCCCATAATGGCTTTGAGGACATCGACCCTATACAGGTTGATAAACTTGTGGTAACTGAGACTAAGGCTAAACCGCCTATACCCTTGCATCTCCTACTGCCTAAACCCTCGGCTGACCCTCCTATTGACTTACCCGACACTGTAGCTAAGAGTGTAGAAGCCATTACAAAGCCTATGAGAAAAAATATCAAGGTAAACCTTGTTGAAAATGCCAAAGCGAAAAGGAATGCACGTTTGATTTCACGGATGGAAAGGAACAAGCCAAAACCCCCTGTTGAGCCAAACCCTATCGTCTTGAGTGAGGACTCTGATTCATAAGTTGAGCATTTCTTGGTCAGCGAATACCCCTACTCGCAAGGTTTGTGTGCCGAACCCTCATATGATTTTGTATCAAACCTACCCCCCTGCCTAAAGAATGACCCTAAATACCCAGACATTGAGTTTCCTTGTGAAATCCTCGATCATTTGCCCAAACCCTCGCCTGCTTTTTCTAAACCCACACAGTCACCATGTGACCAATGCAATTCATGGTTAGAGCGATATTATATCGATGTTTTGATACTCCAATCAAAGATTCAATCTTTGGAAGATCAGATTGCACTGCTAACCAATCAAAAGGCCAAGCTCCAAGCAGTGGATAAGAAACAAAAGACAACCGGTTCCATCCTGTTCAAAAACGTGGAATCAGCCACTGTAGTTGTCAACTCTAAGTTGTCATAATCAAAGATATCTTCTCACCAAACAGGTATGATTTCAATATCGTTTAGCTCTGTGAATGATTGTGATTAATATAGTGATTGGATCTTTCTCTCGGATAGCTATGTTTATATTGTGAATTGACTGTATATTTTTCTTTGAGTAAATGGAATTTCATTTTTCCGATCATTCCCAGTTTAGTCTCTCTTAGATTTTCATCGATTTGATTGATCTTAGTGTGTATTTGATTTGTTTGATTGAGTTAAAATTGATGCTTCGTTGTCAATCGAATTTGTTTGTATCTATTCTAGATAGGAAATATTTCTCATACTCAATTTAGAATACGATCACATTTCTATTCGATTTCGTTATAATTCATACGCTATGATTGGAAACGGTTTTTATGAGGTTAATTGTTACGGTTTTTTGTTCCATATGACCTTCAAAGAACAGGAATACAACTCGAATCGTTTCCAATGTGACTCTGTTTCTTCGGAAACATTGCTTTTTATTAAGCCTGTACAAACACGCCCAAATCATGGAATGGATTTGATTCATAACGATTATGCTAAACCCCAGTCGATTAATTCGCATTGATTGAAGTATTGTTAGCTCGACCATGTTATGAGTTGGATTTGTATTGCAATGGATGCTCTTTTTGATTTTGATTTGTAGAACGAGATTGGTTATATCCAAATTCACGATTTATTTTTATGTTAAACTCAGTCATGATTCATTTGAATTAATGATTTCGTTCAATACCAATCAACTTTATTTGCCCATTTTGCAATAACTAATTATCACTTCTGTCGATTCTATTATGATTGTGATCAAATCCAAATTGATCTGGTTACGATTTTATATGAGTTGATTCTCACACCTGTTTGAATTAATCTACTTGTGGCGTGAATCGTTTGATGTCATGACAACTATAATAATTTTAAAACGATTTTTTTTCGATCTGATCGTATCTCTTGTTGTTGGAAAAACACAACGTTTGCCTACGATTTGTTTGATTGCATTACTTTCAAATTGGATATGAAACGATTTTCAAAACTGTTTGATTTTGATTCTATCTACCCGACTTATGATAACAATCGAAGTAGAGTATGCCTATCTCTCTATTCGGTTATTGGATTTTGATTCTATTTGATTTCAAATGATATAACATTTTCAAATGAAATGATTCATTCTAAAGTAATTATTGGATGTCAATTGAATGGAAATTCTTAAAAGATTTGATTTAATTTCAATTCTGATTCTATATCTTATTTTAGATTAGCTACAGAATCAGATGATTCTGTAGCTAAGTCTGTAGAATTAGATTTTTATTGTTTTATCAATAAAATATCTCTCTAACTTGTCTATTTCTTACCTGTTTCAGGTGAATTCGAAATTGCATGGGATTTGATGGACAATTTAGAGGATATTTAGATGTTTTAGTTTCATTTTAATTTCCTAGTTTAGGCAATTTTGGGATATCTTCCCAGATTATGTAAACAGTTTGATAACTTCCACAGGGAGGTTTTACCCTATGGAGAAACTTATAAATACTTATTATTTTTGTAATAACATCATCCTCATTCCTGGGAGAACAAGGATATGTAATTTTAATACAGACTGAGATAGAATTTGATGTTCTTCTACAACTTTAGCTTTCATAATATCAATATTGTGTTTCATGTTTATGTGTATCAATTTGCATTTGGTTAATGACTACTTTAGCTATCTTAGTCTTTTGCAAATGACATAATTTAATCAATATAATCCATATATGATTTCTTCCAGTGTATAAAAACATAGCAATTACTTGATTCAGTTTGTGAATGACAGATTTCTCTTCTTCATAAGTTGAATTATTAAGTATAAGTTTTTGCATAACAGGTTTCCCTTATTGCAGAGATTTATAAATCATATAATTGTTATGATTTTTTATGTCTTGTTTGTCCTGTAAATAAACTCAAAGAGCATTGCAGCTATCGTTTACGAGAAGCTTCTGGATTACCCGGTGCGAGTTTCCTTCCTCCGACCAGCTTCGAAGTCATCATACACAGGACAAATCTGGAGCGTTTCCAGGTCAGTTTGTCATTTGTTTGTTTAGTATATTTATTAGTATTTTAGTTTAGATATAAGTTTAGTTAGATATATGCGTAGTTAGTATATTAGATTGTTTAATTTCAGTAAGTTTTATTTCTTGTTCATAAAATCATAAAATCAACAAAAAATATCTTTCGCTGTCTTAGGACAGAAAGCAAATGAGTTTTCCAGGTTTTAATCAAATCTGTAAATTGTAGATATTGTATATTTTGTGAATAAGTTATATTTCAGTTAGTAGTTTGTATATATAGAAATAGTAGATTAGTTAGTTTGTTTGGTAGTTAGTTTTAATTAGATTAGCTAAATTAGTTTGTTTTATTTAGTTTTATGTTAGTTTAGTTTGTTTTATTTGTTTTAGTTAGATTAGTTAGTTTAGATTAGTTTTCTCTTTGGTTTTCCTAGGACCTTATATCGGCTAATGGAGCCACTAAACCTGTCAGGGTGGTTCAGTCCAAACGGCTTGGGTTATTAGACAACCCCGGACCGGTTCCAGTCTCTCAGTTGACGGACGGTCAATTTCGCCCATCAACAGATAGCAAAAAACCTGCAGAAACAAAAGAGGATAATCATTTGCCTAGGAGGAGTAATGAAAGAGGTACCAGAACTGAAACTATGGAGCGGAGAAATAATGTACTCTCTGTTCAAAGAAATCATCAACATAGAAGAAATCAACCTTTTCAAAGAAGAAAACCATTTTCTAGGTACCAACGTTTTTTCTATGGATGTTGTTTCTTTTGTTCTAACTTTGGTCATAAAGCTGTAAATTGTTCTTTAAAATTAAATTATGAGCAATTAAGACATTCAAGGTATAGATATCTGCCAAAACAAAGAATGAGACAACCAAGTAACAAACCACCATAGACAACAAATCACTTTATGGATGGGAAAAGGACACAGGTTAAGCATAACAATCATTATGATCCTTTATTCGACGAACCAGAATGTTACATCTATCATAACTATGGACATAAATATATTAACTGTCGCTTAAGGAACTATGAACCAGATTTGAATTCCCCTGCTGAAAATGTCAAGGTTTGGAAGAAGAAAGAAAGTGACAAGTGTGGATTACTGTTGTTAGTGCAAAGACAAATGAACCCTTGGTATATAGACAGTGGATGCTCCAAACATATGACAGGAGACAAAGGTAAGTTTCTATATCTAAGTGAAATCAAATAAGGAAACGTAACCTTTGGAAATTATGCTCCAAGTAAAATAAAGAGTAAAGGGATGGTGAGTTTAAGTAATGGAAAAGGAAAAGCCCAAGATGTTCTGCTTGTAGATGGGCTGAAACATAATCTTCTCAGTGTAATTCAAATGTGTGAAAAAGGATGTGAAGTGGTGTTCACATCCAAGGACTACAATATAAAGTCTGTAAACTCAAGACAAGTGGTGGACAAAGGCATAAGGACAAAAAATAATGTATATGTGCTGAAAGAAGATAGAGAAGAGTGTCATCTAAGCAAACATGATGAAAGATGGTTATGGCATAGGAGACTTGGAAATCTAAAATTTGACCACTTAATGAAGCTCAAAAATCTTGAGGCAGTAAAAGATCTTCTGAGAATATCAAAGCCCCAAGATTCTATGTGTAAACCCTGCCAAGTAGGAAAGTTAACCGGGACACATTTTAAGTCCAAGAGCTCTACTTCAACAGAGAAACCACTCCAACTAGTTCATATGGATTTATGTGGACCATCAAGACAGGAAGGCACAGGGAAATAAAACTACTTCATGCTGATTATTGATGATTACTCCAGAATTACTTGGGTTTCCTTTCTAAAGGAAAAAGCTAAATCATTTGAGAAGTTTAAAAAATTTAAGGCTTTAACTGGGAATCAAACAGGCAAGAGGTTAAAGGCAGTAATATCAGACAGAGGAGGAGAATTTATGTCAAGTGATTTAAAGGAATTTTTTGATAAGCATGGGATCAAGAGAGAACACACAATCCCAAGAACTCCACAACAAAATGGAGTAGTTGAGAGGCAAAACAGAATAGTGCAACAAATGGCCAGGTCAATGATGAATGAGAAGAACATTGGTCAAACCTACTGGGTAGAAGAAATACACACAGTAGTCCATGTTCTTAACAAATCCCACCTCAGACCACAAAGTGACAAGACACCTTATGAACAGTGGTATGGGAGACCTGCTTCAATCAAACACTTCAAAGTCTTTGGGAGTAAATGTTACATAAAGAATAATGATGAGAACATTGAAAAATATGATGATAGGGATGATGAAGGTATCTTATTAGGGTATGCTACAAACAGTAAAGGATACAGATGCTATAATAAGAGGATGCATAAAATGGTTGACTGTATTGACATAAAATTTGATGAAGGAATCCCAACAAGAGAGGTGTACAATAATGAGTCTTCTATAGAGGACATAGCTAAAGATGAAGATGAACAGGTCCAAGAATTATAAAACGAAGACTTTGAAATCAGATGAAGACAAAAATACTCAGAAATACTCAAATCAATGGACAACTTCAAATTCCTCCTCCAGAATCACTCAAAATAATCACCCTACAAGTCATATAATTGGTGAAAAAGAAAAATGTGTACAAACCAGGAGAAAGATAATAAAAAACACCAAACAATCACATATATCTTTCATATCCATGCTGGAACCCAAGAATTTTAATGAAGCTGGCAAAGATGACCATTGGGTTAAAGCAATGAATGATAAACTTGATCAGATTGAGAAAAACAATACGTGGGATATGGTTCATAGACCTGAAGGTAAAAATATCATTGGTTCCAAATGGATCTTTAAGAATAAGTTGAATGAGAAGGGACAAGTTGTCAGGAACAAAGAAAGATTGGTCTGTAAAGGCTATGCTCAAATAGAAGGACTAGATTTTGATGAAACATTTGTGCTCATAGCAAGATTAGAAGCTATCAGAATATTTCTTGCCTATGCTTGTCATAAAAGGTTTAAAGTATATCAAATGGATGTCAAGTCATCTTTTCTAAATGGATATTTAAATGAAGAATTCTATGTGGAACAACCAGAGGGTTTCAAACTATCTGATAACCCTGGCTTAGTATGCAAGTTGAAGAAATATTTAGATGGGTTAAAACAAGCCCCTTGTTCCTAGTATCACAGACTGGATACGTATCTCAAAGACAAAGGGTTCAAGAGAGGAATAGTGACAACAATCTATATATCAAAATAGAGGATAATGAATTTCTCATCGTGTTGATCTATGTAGATGACATCATCTTTGGATGTAATAAGGATTCATTGGTACAATGGTTTGCTTATGCCATGGAGTCTGAGTTTGAAATGTCTATGATAGGTGAACTGTCATTCTTTGTTGGTCTACAAATTACTCAGAGGTCTGAAGGGATGTTCATTTATCAAGAAAAATATCTAAGAGAAGTGTTGAAAAGGTTTCAAATGGAAGATTCTAAACCTGTGGGCACACCTATGGTTACTGGATGCAAATTAAGAAAGGATGATGACTCACCTGATGTTGATCAATGTTCATATAGGTCAATGATAGGCATTATGTTGTACATCACAACATCTCGTCCAGACATAATGCATGTTGTTGGAATGGTAGGAAGATATCAGTCTGCACCCAAACAGAGTCATTTGCTAGTTGTTAAAAGGATATTCAGATATTTGAAAGAAACAATGAACTATGGCCTATGGTATCCTAAGAATCAAAATTTTCAATTATCAATCTACTCAGATGCTGATTGGGATAACTGCATGGATGAAAGGAAAAGCATGAGTGGAGGTGCATTCTTCTTAGGAGATTCTCTAGTAGCATGGTTGAGTAAAAAGAAATGTTCCATTTCTTTATCAACTACAGAGTCAGAGTACATTGTTGTTGCTACCTGTTTCACTCAGGTATTGTGGATGATTCAGACACTTGCAGACTTGGAAGTAAAATATGTTGCACCGATCCCAATTCATTGTGATAACACTAGTGCCATCAGTGTGTCCAAGAATCTTGTATTCCACTCCAAGACCAAGCATATTCCCATAAAATACCATTTTATGTGAGAGCAAGTCACCAATCAGATTGTTCAGGTCCATTACATTCCAACCACAGAACAAATTGCAGACATCTTTACCAAACCCCTAGCGAAGACACCATTTGAATATCTCCGACAGAAGTTGGGTGTCATCCCGTCTCACACCTAAGAGAGTCCATCCTATTAGGAAGAGTTTGTATTTATTGAATATATGATGCCTCAAAAATAATGCAACAACTAAGGGGGAGCGTTTTTTATTTGAAATTGATGTCAAAGGGGGAGAAAAGAACAGGTCTAGGTGCCTTTGTTTCCATCAATTCCAAAGGGGGATATTGTTGGCATGTTTTACAGACAGCGTATTCTTGTCATTGATGCCAAGTACAACAACGATGATGGATTGAGTATAGGTATAATGTGCCAGGTGGGAACCAGAAGTATTTTTGGGAGACGTGGTAGAGCAAGCTCATGAAGACCAGAAGAGATAGTGCAGAGGTGCACACAGAGTGAAAGAGTATGAGTGTTTTGTTATTGATGGAAAAGATCACGACCAAGAACGATGATGAAATGGAAATATTAGAAGCGCAAACTCCATTTTGGAGTTTTGGATACCAGAAGTTGGAGGAGTCAAGAGTTGAGACTCTTCATCACAACAGTCTCGAAGTTGCGGAATGCGAAATGCAGAAATCCTGAAACAGGCACATCAACAAAGTCTCCATTTCGGAGTTTTGGATACCGAGAGTTGGAGGAGTCAAGAGTTGAGACTCTTCATCATAGGAGTCCCAAATTTGCGAAATGTGAAACACTGAAATACCGAAACAGACACATCAACAAAGTCTCCATTTTGGAGTTTCGGATACCAGGAGTTGGAGGAGTCAAGAGTCGAGACTCTTCATCACAGGAGTCCCAAAGTTGCGGAATGAAAAATGTCAAAATACCAAAACAGGCATATCAACAAACTCTCCATTTCAGAGTTTCAGATACTGGGGGTTGGAGGAGTCAAGAGTTGAGACTCTTCATCACAGGAGTCCCGAAGTTGTGAAATGCGAAACGCCAAAATCCCAAATCAGGAACAATGAAGTCTCATGAATTTTTGAAATAATCCTAGCCATTGGATCAAGGTTTGATATGGGCCATCAGATCTAGGAGGTGAATGTGGCAGACCACATCATAAACGACAGGTGGAAGTCTACATCAGTATTGACACATGGCACGATCAGAAAATGACAAGTGTCAAGTTGATTTAGCATTTTAGGCCACTGGAAATCACAATTATGAGTGACACGTGGCAGCCACTCAAGTCACAACACATCATCGAGTGACGTAAGAGTGATATCACTCTAGGAGTTTTTCTTCGAGAGTTTTAGCATGAACTCTCCCCCAAAGTCCCAAAGGCTAAAGTCTCGAGGAAGAGGATAGACGTCCGATCACCACGGATCATGGACTGTCGATATGGAGAGAAAAGTGCTTGTTTGATTGGAGAGTGGTCAGATCTCATGGTCACAATGTCAAGAGTTGGAGAGAAGAGCTATAGAAGCAAAGCTCTATTTAGAAGCTCGTGACATGGAGAGTCGAGATGACTCATCACAGAATCCCCGAAATGTGAAAGTGCGAAATATGTTTTTGAATAAGGCTTTGGTCACAGCCAATGGTCACATCTGTGGAATATGGAGGAAGGATATAGTGCAATCAAGCTCCATTTAGGGGATCGCAACTTGGAGTGTTGAGACACTACATCACAGGAATGCCGAAATGTTGAATACCGAAATGTCGAAATGTCGTTGTAGCCAGTGGTCATGTAAGTGGAAGGAGTTAGCATAGCTAGGCTCCATTTCAAGGTTCACACTATAACTGCTAGAAACGATTGATGGTTTCTTCTAGAGGACTCGAAGAAACTTCAGTGTGATTGCTAGAGGAGCTGAAGAGTCTCAAGGCATAAACTAGTGGAATGAAGACTGTTGATAGAGGTGATTGATAGATGGAAGAGCATTGAAGCCTTTAACTGCAACAGAGAGGATGAGATCGACTATGATAGAGAAGACGAAGAGTCTCGACTACTAGATAGGCTAAGGAATGTCAGCATAACACCCAGTGATGATAAACGCATGGGCATAACTGCCAGAAAAGCTGAGGAATTGCCATGATGATCAGGAAGAGGATGCAACATAGAGAGAGTGTATTGATGCTTGAGTGAGCGAAGTAGAGAAAAAGTGGAGTGGCAGTGAACAATCCGAGGAATAGAACTGTGGCACATTGAAGAGTATTCAGAGGCACTGTGCATGGAGGACGAAGAAGATGCATAGATAGTATAAATACGTAGAACAAAGAAGAGATGTGAGCTGCTATTGAGAGTGATTCAGGCGTGTAGAAGGAGGTAGTGTGCAGCAGCTGAAATACAGAGAAAAGGAATGGTGCATTGAATGGACATGGCACAAAGAGCATAAAAGGTAGAAGAACAGAAAGTGCAAGGAAAAGTGTGCAGAAAGACACTGATGCAGGTAGAGGAGAGCAGTGTAGCAGAACAATGATGAGACCGGTAAGCCATTGATAAATATTGTATCACTGTGATAAATTTATATCTAGAAAACTTTATATTTTAGGGTGGTTGGGAGGTGCTAGGGAGGATTTTTTTCCTCAAAGGTTCAACTGGGTGCTTGAACACAGGGAGTTGTAGCTTTCATCTGGTTGTAGCCAGAAAAACCAGGGTGGTAGGGTGGTGCAAGGGAGAACTATTGTTATCTGTTTTACAGGTTGGTGCCTGTGTGACTAGAAGTTGGTGCTTCCATCCAGTTGGTGTTGGAACACTTAGGGAGTTGTTTCTTCCTTCTAATGGGTGCTAGAGAAACTAGGGAGTTGGTGCTTCCTTCTAGTGGGTGCTAGAGAAACCAGGGAGTTGGTGCTTCCTTCTAGTAGGTGCTAGAGAAAATAGAGAGTTGGTGATCTCAACAAGTTGCATCTTGCAAAACAGAGGTTGTACCCTCACAATGAGTTGGATCTCATATGTATGATAATATACATAATGTAAAGATTACTTATCATACCAAGAAGAAGAGGTTTTTACCCTTTATGGGTTTCCTTAGGAAATATCTATCTCTGTGTATCTCATATGTGTGAATGATGTTGAATGTTCTATTGCTTACTTCCCTGCATTATTTTGATCATCATTGAGAGTTCTGTAATGAATTTAAAATTAGCATAATTTTTTAAGTACGGTAACAACTGATTCACCCCCCCTCTCAGTTGTCCAAGAATCATGAGATGTTTGTCATGGATTGGAAATCCATCATCCTGATCTTTTGAGTAATCATTATGATACAATATCTCTATTATAGAAATTCTTCACCATGCTTCTACTGTGAATTGGAGGTTCTCCACCAAGTTGTCTTCTTCCATCTGCATACAAGGGTCTATTTATGGTATGCCTCAAAATCCTTGAGGTTTCTCTTCATACGCTCTTTGTTCAATTTCTCTGGAGAACAGTCTTTGCATTCATCTGATGTAGAAATCCAACCCATGGATATTGTGGATGATATAATGACTCATGTAGAGGTATGTTTGGTTTACTGGAATGAGTAATCATCATAGTATTCTCCCTCCATCTAGGATAACCTCTAGGTCTAGATATCACAATGCTTTCATTCATATGTCTTCCCTACACTGTTCTTCATCACAACTTTCAGTTCCTCTACTTGATTACTTTTAGTGAGTTCATATCAGGCTAGTAATCTTGTGATTCTTGATACAATGACTGGTTGTTCTCACTTTTATTTCTTTATTGGAATATTCATGTTCTTCCTCATGTTTCTCTTTAGCTCTTGGATCCATGGAGTTTGTTATAGATTCCATGCCCTAGGGATTCTACTTCTTTCTTTTATCATAGGACCATGGATGTGGATGGACAACCAGTGATACTTTAAGGTTGCTCTTCGAAGAAGACTTCTTCTAAGGTTGAACTGAACACATACTACTTTTCATGGCTGCTACCATGGATATATACTTCATCATCTTTAATGGATCATAGGATTAGCTCCCTCCTAATCCTTGCTTCATGTATGAGTGCATGTTTTTCTTTTGGAAATATATAATCGACTCCCTCCATAATCCACAGTTTCGTCTGCATCCTTATTGCCTTCTGCAAGGTGTCATAAGTCTTTCTCCAATTTCTTCTTGATTGTTGACTTCTTCCTCTCTTTTACTTCTTCTATTTTACTTCAAGATTGATTCTAATTTTGGCTTATCTTGCAGCTATTACTTATGTAATAACCTTCACATGAATTGTTGGATGTACTTCATCCTTTCATTTGTATTGTCTGACTTGTAGTCATAATGATAGCAATCCTTTTTGTTTCTTTCATAGGTATAGTTTCTCTTTGAACACATTATCTTCTAAGAAGTAGATATGCGAGATATGTATATAAAACATGGTATGAACAAGAACTATGAAGAGTATTTTTACCTTGTCTTAGAAGAAGAAGTTTGTTTTATCTTGCTTGGTATTCTTGTAGGTTCCTTTTCTTCGACAACTAATGCCTCATGTGTCCCCTTCCTTTTCTTTAGCTCGAGAAAATGATTCTTGTAGTGACCATACTTTCGATAGTTGAAGCATTGTATTTCTGACATGTCTTTCCCTTGATTTGCCTTCTTCCTTGAACCAAACTTCCTTTTGTTCCTGAAAATATTGAATATTGTTGTAAAGGCTTGATCATCGTACTTCTTTTGGGTTTTCTCTTTTTCATTGATCCTTGATTCTTCCTGAGAACAACAAGTCCAAATTTCTTCAAATGTAGGATACTCCTTCCTTGTGTTCATGCTTGCGGCAAATGCATCCCATGTCTTGGGAAGACCGTTGAGTACTATATTTACCAGTTCCTTCTCTGAGATGATCTCTTCAATAGATTATAGTTGAAATATTAACTGAGAGATCATCACAAAGTATGATGTTATGATGTCATCATCATTCATCTTCATGTCATAGAGCTCATTCTTCAGACTCATTACTGGTCCAATTTTTTTGACTGAGAAGAGATTTGTTAGGGAATCGTACATCTTCTTCGATGAGTCAATATGGGAGATGTAGGGTATCAAGTGGTGTTTTATAGATTCCAATATGATACTCATGGCATTTATGTCACTATCTTTGAACTTTTCCATAACTGCAACGTTCTGTGGTTCCTTCTCTTTT
>ML777015.1:796214-811878 GCA_009831015.1 Picea engelmannii | reverse complement strand
TGTACTATCCATATAGAATAGTATTATCTGAAAATATATCATAACTCATACCATTACCCATCAAAAAAACTTGGGTCCATTACCCAAACCTGGGGTCTCCAACTTCTCATGGCCATAACTCTCTAACCGTGAGGAATTATGTGGCGTTCCACATACCACCAGAAATGACATGACAAGAACTATACATATAGGATATTTTTCCCGACAAATTTACTTTCCTTCATCTCATTATTCCATAATTAAGCATGGGTTCTCTTACTCCACAAAGCGTCTTCCTGTGAGGGCTTTCACCATAAGGGGACCACTTTGGAGTTCATCCATATTTACTTCTTATCAACCATGAAAAAACAATAATGAGTCATATTTACATCAAACACTATTGGGTCCATTACCCAAAACTTTGTGCTACGGGTCTTTCTTCAAGGGTTGACATCAATGACAACCAACCTTAATCAACATGGTAAAACAAGGCATTATAAGAAAGATTACAAGTCTAAGAAGGTTGAAAAACCAAAGGGATCTTATAGTACCTCTTCCACAGAGGTGAAAACCTCCATTGAATAAGGAGGTGATGTTTGCCTGGAATCTATAAGTACACATGTAGACTGTGATGTATGGTTGAGCGACTCATGTGCATCATACCATATGACTCCTCACAGGGAGTGGTTCTCTGAATATGAAAAATATAATGGTGGTGATGTATTCCTAGGAGATGACTCGACAACAAAAATCATGGGACATGGAAGCGTTAAGTTGTTTCTAAAAGATGGAAGGATTAGAACTCTCCCTGGGGTTCTGCACATTCCAAAACTTGTCAGGAGTCTAATATCTATAAGAAAGTTGGATGATGTAGGAGTGGATACTATATTTCGAAAGTACACATGCAAGATGGTACGAGGAGCAATGATGTTGATGCGGGGAGTTCAGTGTGGAACTATGTACAAGTTGTTGGGAAGAACTTATACTAATGGGTGTAACAGTACTTTTGTCCCTAAGAAGAGAAATGAAGGAGACAAGACCAATATTGCCCCAGAAAAGAAGACCATGTTGTGGCATCAAAGACCGGGTAATATTGGATAAAAGAGCCTTCGAACACTACACGGTAAAGGTATGGTTGAAGGTATGTCTAATTGCACTCTGGATTTTGATTTCTGTGAACATTGCATATACGGTAAATAGAATTGAGTAAGATTCCCATCTGGTGCTATAAGAGAAAAGGGGATCTTAGAGTTGATACACAATGATGTGTTTGGACCTGTTCCTGTTCCATCCCTAGGTAAATCTATGTATTATGTTTCATTCATAGATGATTTTTCAAGGAACACATGGATTTATTTTCTTAGAAAGAAATATGAGGTATTTGATAAATTTAAAGAGTTTAAGGCTCTGGTAGAAAATCAGACAGAGGAGAAAATAAAGGTATTCAAAATGGATAATGGTGGAGAATTATGTGGAAATAAATTCGAAGAATTCTGTAAGAAGTGTGGTATAGCAAGTCAGAAGACTACTCCATACACTCCTCAATAGAATGGAGTTGCATAAAGGATGAACATGACACTGATGGAAAAATCAAGGAGCATGCTCAGTAGTGCCAGGTTAGGACAAGAATTCTGGGCAGAGCCAGTGGTTACAACATGTTACCTAGTCAAACAATCACCTTCATCAATGTTGGATGATAAAAATCCACACGAGGTATGGTTTGGAAAGAAACCCTCTCTTCAACATATTAGAGTGATTGGTTGTTATGCTTATGTACATGTTCCAAAGGAAAATAGGAGTAAGTTGGATAAAAAGGCCGAAAAGTGTATCTTTATTGGTTATAAAGATGGTGTGAAAGGTTATAAGCTTTGGAACCTAGAAACCAAGAAGAATTTTTATAGTCGAGATGTTGTTTCAAGACAGGTAAAAGATGTCTCCAAACAAGAATTCCTACCAATGTAATATGAACCTGAGAAAATAGAGCTTGAGTTGGATGATGCAAAATCTGAATCATCCGAAGAAGATGAAGTAGAAGAAGAAGAAGAAGAACCTCATACCCCCAGTATTGAGGAGATCAGTGAGAGATAAAAGGAAACCAGAAAGGTATATTCCACCTAATTTTCATTCCAATTTTTCTTTATCTGTTACTGATGATGATCCCAGAACTGTCAGGGAAGCAGTGAATTCAGAGGATAGTAAACTATGGAAGAAGGCCATGGTTGAAGAAATGGATGCTTTGGATAAGAATGAGACATGAGATATAGTTGAGTTTCCAGCTGGAAGAAAATCAGTTGGTAGAAAATGGTTGTTTAAGAAGAAGTTTAATGCAGAAGGAAAAGTGGAGAAATACAAAGATCAGTTAGTAGAAAAAGGTTATTCCCAGGTAGAGGGAATTGACTTTAGTGAGATTTTTTCTCCTGTTGCTAATTTAACTTATATTAGATTTATTTTATCTATTGTTGCTACTTTTGATCTTGAAGTGGAACAAATGGATGTGAAGATAACGTTCCTACATGGGGATCTAGAAGAAGAAATCTACATGAAGCAGCCGGAAGGCATTGTAGTGAATGGAAAGAAAGAGTTGGTATGTAAGCTAAATAAGTAACTATATGGTCTAAAGAAATCACCTAGGATGTGGTACCAAAAGTTTGATACATACATCCTTGGATTGGTATTTGTGAGAAGCGGGGTTGATCACTATGTATATTCCAAGCAGGTTGGTAATCACTTCATTTTTGTAGTGTTGTATGTTGATGACATGTTGTTTGTAGGAAATAACATGGATATTATAAAGGAGGTGAAATCACAACTATCCTCCAAATTTGACATGAAGGATCTTGGTGCTGCTAACTTCATTATGGGAATGGAAATTAAAAGAGATCATCCAAACAAGAAACTCTGGTTGATTGAAAGAAAATATGTTGAGATGATATTGCAGAGGTTTAATATGCATAGAAGTAAACCGGTCAAGGTTACTATTCCTATAGGTGTAAAGTTATCTACGGATTAGTGTCCCAAGACATAGAAAGAAGAAGAGGACATGTCCCATGTTCTTTATGCCAGTGCAGTTGGTAGTTTGATGTATGCAATGGTCTGTACTAGACCAGACATTTCACATGCAGTGGGAGTTTTGAGTAGGTATATGTCAAAACCAGGGAAGGAGCATTGGACAACAATAAAGAGGGTCTTCAGGTATTTGCGTGGCACTACCAATTATGGATTTTTCTACCAAGGAAGACCAGGATTGGACAAAGTGGTGGACATACATGGCTTTGTTGATGTAGACTGGGCTGGATATATGGATCACATAAGATCTAAAAGTGGGTATGTGTTTAACCTATTTGGAGGAGAAATCAGTTGGATGAGAAAAAGACAGGTTGTAGTGGCACTCTCAACTACAGAATTTGAATACATGGTAGCCACTCATGCAAGAAAGGAAGCAATATGGTTACAAATATTGTGTTCATATATTGGGTTGGTACAACAAGTAGTGAGATTAGATTGTGATAGTCAAAGTGAAATATTCTTGGAAAAGAACCCATATTATCATTCAAAGAAAAAACATATTGATGTTCAGTATCAATTTGTGAGAGACATGTTTGAGGAAAATAAGGTGTTACTGGAAAAGGTTGACACTTTGAAGAATGTTGCAGATTCATTGAAGAAGTATGTGAGAACATAAAAGTTCTCCTGGTGTAGAGTAACAATGGGAATTGTTGCCCTGGATTTTTTACTATATATAATCTTGTGGACCCCTGGATTCAAAGAAAACAACAAGTGGGATAATGTTGGGTATCTGTTATATTCTTTGCATGTGTGTGTGTGGGAGAATCAGATTCGACAACTGTGTCTGACGATCCCTCGTAGTAGTGATCTATTTGTGTCATGTGTGCCAGGCGCTTTCCTAGGGGGGTCCCAAGTGGGGGAAGGTATGCCCCCCCCCCCTGGTTACATGCAACATTCGACACCGGGTGTTAGCCTGAGGCCGAGAGGGTTCGGGGCAGTGCCCCAAAATTTTTTTTGGGCACTTTTTGTTATTTTTAGCAGTTTACTAAATTAATCCTGGATTAAGGGATGAGGGTTTTGGTATCTATGGAATACCTAAAAACAATGTATATATTGTATGGTGAATGGTGAAATTTGAAAATGAATATAATAAAGGTTTTCTTGGTTAAGGGTTTTCGGTATAAATCTCTATGTACTATGTGAATGAGCCATTGATTAAATTATGTTTTTCTTAAGAATCTATATTCATTGCTTTACTTCACATGTTTAAAACTTACAGTGTTTATCTCAAAAGAATTGTTACCCATGGGCCTTTTGATAGTATAAGGCCCATAACAAAGTGGGTGAAGCTTCTGATGGGGCCCGATGATATGTTGCTTCTGCAAATGTAACCATAATTTGTAGTCAACCTGAAACTGGTGTGGTACCCTGTGTTGATCATGGTGCTTCTTGTACTTAGCATTGGATGTTTGAAAAATATCCTAGACCTGTTGGTAGATGTGTTGAATCCACTCAATGAATCTGATGGCTTTGTCGATTGCAAACTGATCAGGGGAAGAGTATTTATGTGTGGTGGCAAGAGGAAGTACAACATCAATGGGTCCCAAGGCTTGGAATCCCAGACCCACCTGAAATGGGATATGGATGGAGGAACTATGGAGAGCCATGTTTTAACTATGTTCGAAATATGGGAGACTCTCGTCCCATGTTTGGGGATGATTATAATTGTACATGCATAGGATGTGCACAATCATACGATTCACGACCTCAGTTTGGCCATCATTTTGGGGGTGGAAAGCAGTGGATTTTGTGAGCTTGGTGTACAATAGAGACCAGAGACTCGACCAAAAGGTGTTGAGGAACCTGTTGTCTCGGTCAGAGATGATGGTATGTGGTATCCAAAAATGGACCCAAACTCATTCAAAGAAGAGATTGGTAGTATCTACTGCTATGACATTCTTCTTACAGGTGGTGAGGATGACCATATTTGAAAATTGTTAAATGAAAATAAACATGCAATCATTTCCGTTCTTGGTGGGTGACAAACCAGACATGTAATCCATGGAGATGGATTCCCATGGATTCTCGAGAATGGGAAAAGGGGTGTATAATCCTTTCTTCTTGATGGTTGGCTTAGAAATGGTGCAGGGAGTACAATACCTAATATAATTTCTAACATCTTGTTGAAGTTTTGGTAAATAAAAATGTTTCTGAAGAACGACCATGGTTTTCTCTACGCCAAAATGTCATGCCACCCGACTGTAGTGTGATTCTGAAATCATATTTGCATGATCGATTGTAGGAACACATAGATGGCCCATGTGGCATAAGAGTCTATCTTGAATGTGAAAATTAGTGATAGTGGCACCTATACCCAAGAGATGATATGTGGTGGTGAATTCCGGATCTTGCTAGTAAAGTTGGGGCCACTTCGATGTTTCATGTCCACAGGAATGGAGCACAGTGGTGAGTGAATCCATAGGAGGCCGACTGAGGCAGTCAACAATACGATTGGAGATACATGTATTGTACTTGATGTTGAGATGGAACTGTTGCAGGTAGGTGGACCACTTCTTATGGTGGTCATTCTGCAATTTCCCCCATGTTTGTATGAACTGCAGAGGCTTGTGGCCAGTGTGTATGATCATATATTTCCCCAGAATGTAATGTTTCCATTGAAAACAAGCTTGTACAAAGGAATACATTTCCTTGTCATAGGTGGGGTATTTCCAGAAAGTATCTGAGAGTGTCTCACTATGGTATTCCATAGGATGCCCATGTTGAGTGAGGACTATTCCCACAACATAGTCATATGCATCAGTCTCAATATCAAATGGTTGTTGCATATTAGGTAAGGAGAGTACTAGAGATGAGCACAAGCGATGTTTTAGATCATCGAATGTTCATTGTTTCTCCTTCCCCTACATGAAATTGGCCCTACCACCACCCTTGGTCACCTGGTTGAGGGCCCATGAAATATGGGAGAATCCCAACACGAACTGTTGGTAGAAATCAGCTAGTCCCAAGAATATTTGAATCTCGGTTAGTGTGGTCAGGGATGGCCAGTCACGGATGACTTGAATATTAGCTGGATCAACATGTACCCCATGATCATCAACAATTTAGCCTAGGTATTGGACCCTGTTCATGCTGAAAGATAATTTTTCCAAGTTGGCATAAAGCTTGTGCTATCGCAGAGTGCTCAAAACTTGTTGAATATGATGCATGTGCTCCTCCCATGTTCTACTGAATATGAGGATGTCATCCAAATATACTACTAGAAAGGAGTTGGTGAAGGGTCTCAATACATCATCCATCAACCACATGAAAGTGGTTGGTGCATTTATTAAGACAAAGGGCATGACTAGCCATTCATAGAGACCTTCTTTAGACTTGAAGGTTGTCTTCCAGACATCAGTTAGTTTTATGGGAACCTGGTGATAGCCATAAACCATGTCCATCTTGTTGAAGACATTTTCCCCCTTGAGTTGGTTAAGAAGGTCATCAATCCTAGGGATGGGGTAGAATTTCTTGACTGTGATTTTGTTTAATGCTCTATAATCAATGTAGAGTTTCCAAGACCCATCCTTATTATACACCAGTACAATCGATCTTCTACAAGGGGAGGAGATGGGTCTGATGTGCCCCTTTTGAAGAAACTCTTGGATTTGACGCCTGATTTCGTCATTCTCCATCAACGAGCACCGATAAACTGGTCCATTAGGTAGAGATGTGTCGGGGGTCATATCAATTGGATGATTGAATTTGCAGTGTGTCGGTACCCCTATAGGTGAGGTGAATATGTCTCTTTATTATTCCATGATTCCTTCCACTTATTTCTACGGTGAAAAGAGGCATTGTGTAGAGGCCACAGATGTTGTAGCAACCTTTTACTTAATGTGAGCATGGATCAGAAAGAAGACTAAATTCCTAGTCTATGAAATGACCTTACTACATTTCTTAGTGGATATTAAAGAAATAACAGAAAGCGGTGCCACCTCTGGGATCCTGTACAATTTTCTACCCAAAGTAATAATAACACTGCAGGGTCTAGACTCATACACAGCATGACGCTTCCAAAAATATGGTTGTCCTAAAATAACATCACAAACTTCAAGGGGAGAAATATTACATAGTACCTCATCTTTGAAAGGATTGATACCGTAGGGAAGTCGACATTGTTGGCTAACACAAAGATCTCTTCCTTGACGAAGCTAGCCGATGGTGTAGGGTTGCAGGTGAAGTTTCATTAGAAGGTCCAACTGCTTCAAGACCTATTCTAAACTAATATTCTTCTGACTATCGTTGTCTACAATGAAATGCATCAGAGCCCCCTTGACTCACATCTGCAAGTGAAAGAGGCATTCCCCTTCCTCATGTTCTTCTGGTTCGCTTGGCCAGACTTTGGTGGTAGAAACCATGGAACTAGGTTCAACAATGATAATATGCTTCCCTCCTTCAAGATTTGACTCGAAATCATAATCTACCTTTGACTCAGAATCCTTCATCTTGACCATGAGGGACTACTTGGAGAAACATTTGTCGGTGTTTTGCCAAGGAATTTTATGGTACTCACACCATTTTCCCATGTCCTTCTTCATCTTATCATTGCCCTTCTTGTGTTGTGGTTTGGATGGATTTTCCTAAGGGTGGCCATATCTACTTGGTCCCTTGTTGTATGGGTTGGGGTTTCCTTTTCCCTTCTTTGACTGTGAGGGGTTTGCAGATCCAAACTCTCGTCATTTCTGCTTAAATTTTTTCTCGATATTGACAGTGTATCTATAAGCCCTGCCTAATGAGGTGATGTCCAGAAACTCCATTTCTATTTGAATAAGTCTATGCAAAAAAATGGGTTATTTGATCCCTAGATGATGCTCATAATATTTGATGCCCAATTTGGTGCATAGGGTATGGAAAATATTGGTGAATTCTAGTATTGTCTGGTCCCTTTCTTGACGTAGGGTGGTCCATCTAGTGTACTGGTCCTTGTGGCTTCCAACAGGGTAGTATTGTTCGTTAATGGCATCCCAGAAGGAATCCCATGTAGGGGCCACCATAAAAATTGCATATTCCTCAACGACCCTTTGCTCAGAGTAATAAACCCACTAGTATTTAACATCATGAATGGCCTTGAGGAGTGCAAAAGTGATCTTTTCTCTATTGGAAATATTGTGGACTGAAAAATATCCTTTGATAAGATTCAAACATTTATCTACAACATCCGCATCTATCAATCCTTCAAATAATGGAATATCAAAATTTACATGTATCTTGAAGGGGGTTTCATGGACGCTTCATGAAGATGATTCTCTTGTGGGAAACTGTCGAAGGATCCACACGCAGTTTTCCATCATTTCGTTCCTTTGTCACGCTAGGTATTCCTCGAGCAACATTTTAATAGGATGTCATGATCCATCATCTTTATTTTCGTTTCCCATGGGTTTTTTTCGGGCTCGGCACGACCGATATGGTAATGGCTCGATTGGTTCGAGTCCCAACTTCTTGTACCCAGACATTGTCGAGGACATGCATGAAGAAAATAAATTAAGAGAAGATCACTTTGATACCACTAATCTAGATTTAGGATCAGAATGAACTAATTAACAGACTGAATATCATAAACAAAAATATAGGAAGAATAACACAAATATCCAATCAACAATATCTTCTATTAAATAATGAAATAGGTTGAAACTGTAAAACTGCATAACTGAAACTTGCTCAAATGGTGGTAGCTATCTCTGAGAAGAGATGTGGCTTCTACATGCATCTGTCTAAGAAAAAATGGATTACAATGAGGCTCCAGAGGCCCTTTTAATATTACTCATGAATTCCAAAACCCTAGACATCCAAAAACCTAACCCTAGAAGGTGAAATGCCAAAATTCATGTGGGCCCTATGTGTAAGTTGGTGTAATTTGGTACCTCAACTTCCTAGGGTCATAACATTTTCATATGAACTATGTTTTAGGTGCATGATATCTCATTGGAAAGGTATTTTAGATAATTACACATTCCACCATTAGACTCTGACTCCAACTACAGTTTGATTGTGGAGAGTAAAAAAGACAACATTTAGGGCCCCAAAATAACCCTGGAATTACAACAAGATGTACTAATATGAAAAAATACAAAATAAGCCATTTGGATTAGGCAAGAGGCCACCCGTATCCACCTGGAGAATGTGTGAGGCTTCATACATGCCCAAAATTGTAGAACTCATAATTATAAAGCAATACAGAAAGACGTGTTGAATAAAAAATGGACACGAGGAGCTAGTTGGAATAGGTGGATGGCCAGCAATATCCATCTGTATCACTCGTTCAAGAAGTTAAGTTAGAACACACGACGGAAGCTTCCAATTATACCCAATATCATTTTGGATAGCGTTTTTGACCACAATATTGGCATGGTGTCCACTATAAATTAATTATCTAAATATAAGTATGAGAAACGAAGGTTCTCAAGTCAATTAAAATATAAAACTAAACTAAGAGATGTTGGCTACAACTATTCTAAAGAGAAGTCTTAAGATAAACTAAACCTATCTTAATCAGGAGTGAACTTGTAAAGATTAAATACAAATTGAAATAATACCGTGAGTTAGAACGAGATCATACATTCAGATGATAAATGAAAATGAAAATGTTGATAAATTCAGACATAATTAATTCAACTCTGGTTACACAACATTATTACTATATTCAATAAAAGAAACCAGTCTCCAGAGTGATATTTTTTATAAGGTTAGTCTCCAGGGCCCGAAAAAGAATAAAATCATACCAAGGAGAGATCTTCTGGTAACTAGGGCCAGAGTATTCATTTTTCGTACTTAATCCAATCGGTCCAAAAAAAGGTTAAAATTATACTGAAAGGATGTCTCTTCAAAACCGTTTTAATGAATGTGGCAGAGACAAGATCACTTGTCTATATTTTCAATTTTAAGGAGTCTGAAAAGAGTTTAACTATAGAATCTCTCATTCTTTTTCATAATTTAGTCACCTAAGCCTGAAAAAGTATAAAACATAACTTAGGAGAACTCTCCTGGTGAGACATGTCTCATGAGGCATACCTCTTTTCTTGGTAATCTATTGGCCAAAAAAAGCATTAAACTTCTTCCAAATAGATATTCGTTCTGGACCAATTAATGAGTGTGAAAGGAACAAGGTCAGTAGATGATGTTTTCTCGTTTAGGGAGTCTTAAAAGGGATTAAATAAGACTCCAAGGGGTTTCCTTTTTCACGAATAATCTCCAAGGCCTTAAAAATAGATAAACCAAAACCAGGGAGAATGGCCCTTTTTCATAACTTTAGTTCCGCATGCCTGAAAATGGGGTAAACCTACACCTAAGAATACTCCCCTAGTGAACCGTATCTCCTAGGGAATACCTCTTTCATAAAAATTTCCATCCAGACTTAAAAAGGGGTAAACTATCACCGAATTAGTGTGCCTTCAAATTTCACTTTGATGAGTGTGAAGGGAAACAATATCGCTTGGCAATCTTTTCAATTTTAGAGAGCTTGTAAAGAGATTAAAGAAGACTCCAATGGGGATCCTTTTCTTATGTAATCTAAACGAGGCCTAAAAGGATAAATAATTTCTCATTATATGTCACTTTCATAGTTTAAGTGAGCTTGAAAGACGACAAATCATGCTCTAGGGGAGTCCCATGGGTATAGGCTAGAAAAAAGGACGAGGAAGAAGGATGAGGCTTCAACACAAAGTCATGGCGGGACTAAAAGGACTGTCATTCCTATGAAAAAATTCAGCATGGGAACCAAATGAAAAACAAGTTTCTAACTAGGATTCCCATGGAATGAAGGATCCACCACATAAATTATGACACACTTATCAACTAGGAAGGTTATTGTCGCAATTCAGTAGGGTCGATCCTAAGGCCAAATGAACCAAGAAACAGATAATGCAAAAATGCAAGTAGGGAAAAATATAACCTATATTCTTTTTTCAAGGTTAATGCCTGTCAGAATGGATCAATACGATGAACAAATGTCAAAGAAAAATGTCTCCAAGATCTTGCATATAATGCCAATAACACTCATCCAGAAGTTAATAAATCCAATATAGATAGAAACTTCATAAAATATGATGTGCTATTGAATACAAAACTTGAATACAATATGGTAGAAGGCACCACACAACCTTACAGATCATGCATGGTACCTATTCAGGTACAACCCACTGCTAAGATCTGACCAAGAGTCTCTTCGATAGTCAGCCTGGAAAGTCTTCCAAAAGGGAAGAAAACACAAACCATGGTGTAATTATTCCCATGATATACAATTCATAGACATGGCTTCAAGGACAACCTCATCTAAAGGAAATTCAATATCCGAGAAATCACATGAATGAGGAGGGTCGACAATCCCAAAGGGTAAAGAAAAATGACCATACTCGATATGACGATGAAGGTTCTAGCTAAGAATACCAAAATTTATCAACGAAGAATCACAAGCACAAGGGCTTGAGGATATACAAACAACGAGATCAAAATAGAAAGGAAACTCAAGATCACTTGGATAAAGAGGGGGAATAAAGGGCTCTCATGCCCCCATTGGATAACAATACTGATCAATTATTGATACCATGTCTCGAGAAGGAAAACATGATTGCATAGGTCCCTGCTCAGAAGCAATTGAACATTGAGGATAATATGTTGCATAATTTATCCATGGTAGGGTAGAGTCTAAACGAACACTGGGAACATATAAATGGGAATCCTGAACTAAGACCGAATTAGGATGGTGATTATTACATTCCAATTGGTTGATAGTGACAATTCTTCCATTGTCAGGGAAATGCATCACCTGGAAGAGCATAGACACCACAACGTTCATAACATATACATAAACACTCCCGAGAAGAATCTTTAAATATAACGGGAGTTTCACCATTATAACATCGACAAGGACATTCTTCCCACCTAACGAGATAGGAAACTAAGGAATAATCCCCAAATATTCACTAGGACGTCTATTAAAATCCAAAAAGTCATGCGAAGTAGACACAAGCTTGAGAGAACCCAAATCTTTCCAAGCCAAGGAGGATAAAATACTTGCAGAGGCTCCTTCATCCACAATACATCGGTAAATTTGTTTTGAATTAATTTCAACCCTTATTTTAAAAGGTACATAAGAAGGAAGGTGAGGCCCAAAAAGGTCATTCCAATCAGAGGAAACCATCATAGGACTTGAAGGGGGTGTGCTCGAAGTGAGTGGAATGTCCTCTTGTTATGAAAGTACTGAACTGGAAATGATAAAAACATAGTCGATAAACACATAACCCCCCATCAAAAGAGTGGAATCATCCAAATATTCCATCGGTGTGACCACTTTGGTAGACTCCACACTCTCCAAGAGAAGAGTGGGATCGACTGAAGATTGCATCAGCACAACCACTTCCTTAACCAATGGTTGAATAGGATGTGATACAACATGGTATGATGGTACATCACCACCCAAAATAAGAGTGGGATTGGCTAAAGATTGCATTGGAATGACCACTTCATCAACCAAAGGATGAATAGATTGTGGGGAAACTGAAGAAGAATCGGAATCAGAAGATCTTGCATACATGGACCACAATATTCGTGCCTATGGAATTCTAGGGCACATATGAGTAAGGTGATGTCCCTTGCAAATATTACAAGAGAACTTAGGATTACATCCTATCCATCTAGGTTTCTCAGCAGAATCAATGCCCCTAACATGACTAGAAGTGGTTGGTTTCTTGTCCTCAACATGATTCGCAGAGTTTGTTGAGAACTCTCCTACATGACTAGAAGAGGTTGGTTGTTGAACACCAGTGTGACTCGTAGGGACTAGGTTCAATCGCAACAAACGTGGAATTATGGGAATATGACCAAGAACCTTTGGAGGCACCATTTTTGTTACTTGATCGATTCGATATCTACTGATAAGACATTGCGGGTGTTGACACTCGGAACTGAAATGGGTTGCAGCAAATCAATCCCGAGGCAACCTCGAACCACTTTGGATTAGAAGCTTCCCTCCTCCAACTTGAGAGGGATCTCTTGAAAAATGTCACAAAATGATCTTCAGTAAACATGAAATGGTGGGCATATTTATGGGTAAATGATGGTCTTGGATTTTTAGAGTTTGGGGGTTAAACCAGGGAAATGGTCCATTGGGCATGGAGTCAAATGAAAACCGAAGAAAGGAGATAATAGCGATGATCAAATAACTTGTGGAAAGTGAGGCAAAGTAAGTCTATCTTTCAGCGCTTTGATAATCATGGTGTGGTAGCAGAAAAAGGAAAGGAAAGGCCTATGTAGCAGAGAATATATGCAGAATTCTAGATGTGTAGACTGGTCTTACACCCGTTGATAGCTGGTGCAGAGGAAAGACAACAAACAATTACAGAAAACCAAAATCCATTCGCTATAGTAGTGGTCGTACTAAAGTATAACGAAGCACATCGGTTAGAAGAAAACAAAATTGTAATGCAGTCGTGACGGAATAAGGAAGAAATAAACAATATGATAATGACAATATCAACTGCAGGTAAGGAACATATAAATGAATTCCAAATAGATTTAACACAGCTGAAAAGAAGAAGAACATACTAAAAGAAATCGACCGTGATGAATCTCACAGTCACAAGTAAAAAATCATCTTTATTATTTCAATCTAGCTTACAAAATAACTCAGCATTACACAAGGAACCCCTCTTCACAAGATGTTTTCCCCCCAGCGCTGCTCTCTGTGCCCCCCCTTTTTCTGTTACATACATCAGTCTTTTAAAAAGAAAAATAAAACTCTTTGTGTTCCGGGAATCTGAAACGGTTTTCCTTCTCCGGACTGTACGACTGTCGGATACGTTGTTGATACTAATCTTTTAACAGTTTGTTAATTTTCTTTGACACCTCGTCATTCCTTCCTTGACACTGGGAAGCTGTGGTTTTGCTTTTATGATTCTTTGAGATTCAATCTGACTATATCTTTTGCAAACATTTCAATAGCCATCAATATGCACCGAATGAAATAATCCAAATGCAAATATTTCTTCAACAATTCCCAACGGCCTTGTCCTCCAGATATATGCAACATCATTCTTAGAGCGTTCTTTAGAATCGAATTCTCCTGTCAGAACTTCTAGCAGTGACAGTAATGGTTCAAGCAGTTTTTTCACCATGACAGGAAAAAAATGATTCCAATGCTAAGCATACAAGCCTTGGCAGAACAAATTGTCCATCCTCTCCTCTTCATCCTCTATCTATCTTATTATCCTTTCTCTTAGATAGCTTGAATTCATGAAATAGATTGGAGCCTTGATGCGGATAATGAGAATTCCTGGAATTCTGGTGGCGTCTGTATACTGTTCAGTGCTTCTGTAAACTGTAGTGTTGGGAATGTTTCCAAGGACTGCAGTATGAGGCCTTGTGACGTGCAATATAACTCTTACCATGGAAATGGCCACTGCTATGACCAGCCCAACTTGCACACTGGCAAAGACAACTCCAAGATAGGCCCCCAGTGAAACTAAAACGTCTAGTTTGTCCACCTTCTAGAAGTGGTAGAATGCGTGGACATCAATTAATCCAAGCATGGATGAAACTATGATGGAAGATAACGCCACAATGGGAGTGTAATGAAAAAGAGGAGTCAAGAACAGAAGCACTATAATTACTGCAGTGGCCATCACAATAATGGACACTATTGTCTTGCAGCCAACATTGTAGTTCACAGCGGACCTCAAGAATTCACCTGTTGTACCGATTTAAAAACCTTGATGGAAGCTCCATGCCCGGTTCCAAGTTCCCCAACTTAGCGCATGCAGGGAGAATGTTGGCAAATGTGAATTCGTCGGGTTTGATGGTTGTTTCTTGCATTTGTTGAAAAAGTATCAGTGCCTCTTCTGCAAACCCGTGCCTGGTGCAAGCTTCAGACAAGGCTTTGTTCTTAATGCACACCAGCAAAATAGAAGCATATGTCGCAGAATCCAATGGGTTATTCCTCGTATACAAAGCATGCAACGCTTCTTTCAATCGACCCTGTTTACATAGCATTCGGATCTTATCGGGGATATTTTTATCGATTTTTCCTTGAGTACTAAAAACCCTAGTGCCAGTCTTTATAGGCAGGAATTGGAGGATAGAAATATAAAACAACATGAGCTTCTTGTTTCGGCTGGTTAATGGGTGTGGCATTTCCATTGCTGTTGTTGGGTATTTCTACCCTACGGACTAATAAGCTAGGGCTCTAAACTTATACGCAGAAAATGACCCTTAAGACTTAACTTTTGACCTTCTACCCGAATCTGAAACCTCTTTCTTCACATGCATACAAGAGAAGAATAAACCAACCTTTTTTCCGGACGGCTGAAGTAGATCCTCCGTTGGATTTCTTGTCCTTTTGCTGCTGCTGCTCCTTCCACAAAGATTCCTGCAATCAAACAATACTATGCATGCATGCTACTGATCTATTATAGGGTTAGAGATAAAAACATAAATCAAATATCATACATGAGACTTATGTATGCGGGACGGGAAAAGTATCTTTTTTCATTAGCTTCAATACAAATCAACTTACAATGATTTCTGAGGCCGGTCACCATTCCACGATCCTGATCCTGGGCTCTTCCTCTTCTTCTTTGTCCTCCAACTGCTACTTCTTGAGTTTCTCCTAAAGCTTGAGGCAAAG
>ML777015.1:782668-796164 GCA_009831015.1 Picea engelmannii | reverse complement strand
CGCCCAGTGAGAATTTAGGGCGCGGGTTGCTTGTTTTTAAGTGGTTTTTGAGGAATTACTCAGCAAGGCTTTGGCTAGGAAGAGGCATGAGTTGGCCTGATGCCAGGTAAACCTGTATGGTGCATTTTAGGGTTATAACAATTGCCACCCGCATAGCTTGGATATTACTTTTCACGTAAAATTCTTTAACAAAACGCCTCTGTGGAAACCATGCGAGGGATGATGTTTCATAGAATATGTTGATTGCAGAATGTTCTAGAATTGTGTTCTCTACAGTCGTTGGATTTGCCTAACAATAGGCTCGCAGAGATCATACCATATTCTATCGGTACGTTATCGAATCTGTCTGTCATTTCCTCAATACAAACAAACTCAGCGACATCATCCCACCCTCCTCATTCAGAACCTGCTTGTCGGCGCCTCGACGTTCTGCACCACCACCGATGAGCACCTCGTGAATGGTCTTCCCCCATCATCACGCAAATGGTAATGCCCACATGAAAAGATCCTATTTTTGTCGGTGCAACAGGCTTTACAATCACTGTTGTATGATATTTTAATAAGAATACTATGCAGCATATACATTTTTGTTTTCTATTATAAAGGAGCACTGGATCTTGATTGCTAATCACGTAGAATCAGGAAAATCCAAAATCCTACTGGGACTCCTCTTATGATTGTTTGATAGAAAACATTGAGTTGCTGTGCCATTATAAATATCATAAAATGGATCAATTTCACTTCCACAAGAAGTTGTTGGGCTAATATACTGCTGACCTGTACTGAAATTTACCCAGGGCTCACTTTGAAGCCTATATTCATATGCATGAAATCCAACAGAAGTATTATTCCTAGGAGGACTAGAATTACCTTGGACTAGAATTTGGTGTTTACTTTGATCATTATTGATTGAGTTAACAATATCAACCTTACTGAAGGAATGCCCAGCAGATGAATATTTTCCTGTTGAGATCTTTCTTTCTTGAAAAGGTTGTCATTCATTGTTGGAGTGGTATGAATTATCATTGGTAATGTTGGTTGAAATTTGAGGGCTAGAAAATCCTTTTGAATATATTTTGAATTCATTCTCATAGTTCTTGATTTTCATTTCTGTAGTCTGATTAACTCCCTTTTCATCTGATCCACCCAGCTCCTCTGGCATATCATTGCAAGTGGAATTAGAACTTTCAAAAGAACTAAAAGAGGATGTTTTTGAAGAAAAGTGTCCAGATTCTCTGATTCCATGTGAAACTCTATGAGCACGGTTGCGATCTTGTTTCAGAAGTGTCTCTTGGTTAACAAGGTCAAGGATCCTCACTTCTTTTCTTTGGATACTCTGCCTGCAATCAAACCCTAGGTCATCCACATGCTAAAAACGAGTGAGTTGATGAAAAGCATCTTCTTCACATCGAAAGTATGCTGCAAAACTCTCTGGCCCATGTGTTAACAGGTACTCCAAAAGCACTAATGATTTGAAAGTCTCTCTCCAACTCTTCTTATCCAAGACAACCAACCTTTCCAATATATATGCAGCTTATGGTCTTCATCATATACTATCCTTTTTGGAAAATCTGATGCTTATATTACTGAAAGGGATCCAATTGTCATCCCTTCAAATAGTGAATCATAAGCCAGTATACACATGGGCAAGGGCGATCATAATGAAACTCGTGAAGCATTTGTTTTGAAGAAATAGAACTCAAAGATTTTAAGAGGTTAGCCAACTGTTCATGTAGATTTCGGTCCTTACATCAAAAGTACATATGCAAATGCAAATTGACATGGAAACAATACAGAAAACAAAATGAAAAGGAGAGCCGAATCCAAAATCATCTTAGCTGATACAAAATTAAGTCCCATCTGTTGCCATTCCTTCGCCAAAACCTTGTTGATTGATCAGCTCCCATCTCCTTTGGGTTGTGGCATCTGATTGATAATGTCTGTTACAACAATGGGAATTTTTGTTTTGAAGCATGTTGTCCGTAATATATAACATGATCATTAATAAATGCATCTATAGTTTGATAATACATTCCAATGTCTTTCATAATGGCATGGAAATCTCGATATGTGCGAGGTAAAATATTTTACGATGGTAACAAACATTCACCTAACAATCTACAACTTAACAAATAACTATTTAATGTAAAGAATATTAATCATAAAAATTTCATTATTATTTTACATGTTAATTAAAACTAAAAAAATAGAAAAAAGTCAACATTTATGTATATGATATGAAACATATTACATACCTTAGGATCTATGTCATACAAGTGTCAAAAAATTATTCATAACCTTTAAGTTCAATAGCAGCAATGTAGCAGAGAGAAGATTTGCACTTGAGCCTACATAAAGTCTCTTATTTGGCTTTTCTAACAGAGGTTCATCATAAATACCATCACTATCCCCATCCTCATCCGGCTGAGAAAAAAAATATTGGATCATTTGATTTGTCCCATCATCTTCTTCCATGGGATCATTCACTTGATATGTCCCATCATATTCTTCCATGAGATCCTCATTTTCTTGATCATGTTCCTCAGCTTGTACAACATCATTTCTACTAATACTTCGTGCAATATTCTACAGAAAGTTAGAGGGAAAATCTAACTTTATGATTACAAACAATCATAAAATATTAGTGTGTATAACAAATATTCAAACAATATATATCCATATATATAATTTTATATAAAATAGATAACGAATATATAGCTAATTACCATGGGATTATATTCATTCCATCCCCCATCAATGTGCCCATATTTTCTACAATTATTTTTAGTGGTTTCTATTAAAATTATTACGAGACGTGTAGTGAAACATATTTTGCAAGGGAGATAACATCTACCATCACACTTTTCACCTTCTTTACTTTTTTCCCCACCCCTAATATTCTGTGACATTCTTTCGCACAAAAATACCCTTTTATGAACCGTCGTTCTTATAGCAAGATTGTCACAACAACTCTAATTTTCAAAATATTTAAAGATATTTTCTTTGTCGCAAGAGAGAGGAACGTTGACCAAGTCAATGTTGACTTTTTCAAACAGTGTAACATTCCATGTTGACTTTTTCAAACTTTGTAACTGTCATCATTGGATTGTCACTCTTGCGACAATAACCAAGGTTCGTCGCAAGAGCGACGAGATTCCACTATATTCACGTTCATCACTCTTGATATGTACACCTGTTTTCATCTCAAGAGTAACGAATACGGGCTGGATTTATAAAAAAAATTGAAAAATTCAACTCTTTATATTCAATTTTGCGATGAAAGCGTACTTTCGTTGCAAGTAGTTGTCACAAATTTTTCAACATGTAGTGGTGTTATATGCCATATAACCCACACCATAGATTATGGAAGGGATATATATATATATATATATATATATATATATATATCTGTGGAGGTTTTAATTTATATAACATATGAAAATATTTTATAACAAAAACTTAACCATACAAATGTTTCAAAGATTTGCGTGGAGTACTTTTAAAACTATATGTTATATATAGTTTATATATATACATACCACCGGAAATCATTCTTGAGTTACATGTTATTTCCACAAGGTATAACCGTATGAAAAAAAAACTACGGAATATGGCTAACATCGTGGGGACTAGAACCCTCGACGTATCACATATGTCATTAACAACTTAACCAACCAAGCTATATGCGTGGGTTGGTTATGGAACCAACTACTTTATGTTTAAATGCATGCAATGAATTTCATGATTTTTTTAATAGGGGAATCCTATTTAATGGCATGCATCCAAAGGCACTAAACACACTTTTATATGCATATTTAGTCTCATAAACTGTCCCAAGAGTATGAAGGGTACAAGGCTACACTGTAAAGTGTGTCAAGGATCACCCTGATGGAATTTTGAGTATTTTATATCAATTTTGCATGAATTTTCACCAAGAATTCAACAGTGCACTGTGTTTCTGCATTTGATTAGCATATTTTTGGAGTATCTTTATTTTTATTTTTTGTAAGCTCATTTTGTAACGTAATTTGGAATTTTGAGATGATCAAGAACAATTTTTCTATTTAAAGGAACTTTGAATATGCAATGATGTATGTCAATTGCATGTGTATTACAATTATTTTATTTTATGTTGTATTATCTCATTTTCAGTTCAATTTATTTATCGTTTTATGAGTTTATGGATAAATAAGACATTCACATGACCTTTTCCAAATATCCAAGCAATCTTCATTTATATTCCTGAATCTGGTCGGATGTTTAGTATCTACATATGAGCTAATTGACATCTAAGGATTCTTTGGGTTGAATTAATATCAGAGTTTGTTGACATTTAAGGATTAATTTGGTATCAAAAGTCATGTGGTATAAGAGTTGTTTTTTATGTATATTTTTAAGTGAATGCTTACAAGGTCCAAGTCTAAGCAAGGTGAAGGAAAACTTACAAGTTATAACCCTGGAATTGGTTCAAGGAGCTTCACTCGAAAGAAATAAATGGAGCATGAATATGTTTTTTATAAGACTGATAAGGAGTTTCGAAGGATGTTCATTGAGATGACAAAAATGGTCAAGTGATTGTGGGAATACCTAGAAAGAAGGAGAGAAACTCCTCATCAAAATGAATGTGGTCCAGTTGAAATAATGCAAAAAGATGAAGCAGTTGAAGGAGGAGCAGAAGGTGAAAAACCTCTGGGGTCTCCTTCATCCTTATCATCGTCACCATCTTCTTCTTCTTCTTCTTCTTCTTCTTCTTCTTCTTCTTATGTAAGTAAACATTATTCTCGTAAGAGGAAGAAGCGTTCTAAGAAGTCTTCTCATTCTCATGTTCTTCCTTTGTTAAATATTGATGTAAAGTTTAATTTTCCTACTTATGATGGAGATTCAAATGAAGAGAAGTTGGATAATTGGGTCAAACGGATTGAAGTGTATTTCAAGGTATAAAAAATCACACAGGACACTTCAAGGATATAGTTGGATACTCTTCTCCTAAGTGGAACATATTTGGTATGGTGGGAGAGTCAGACACGGGCTGATTTTATTCAACATGGTAAAATCATTTCTTCATGGAGTGATTTTACTGTTGCATTAATAAAGTTGTTTTATCCATTAGCTTATATGTGAACAACAATGATTTCTTGGAAATATATGATACAAGGAAAAGGGAAAAATGTTCAAGCTTATACACGAGAATTTAAGAGGAAGGCATTATCTTTGGGAATTCCATCACATATTCTTGAGACTCTTCTAAAGTATATTGGTGGTATGCATTCATATCTTATCCATACTATATTGATGTTTAATCCCACTAATATTGATGAAGTATCATTTCAAGATACACATATTGAAGCCAGTAATGGAAAACATGTTGAGGATATGTCAGAGGAGCATTCAAAGGGGAAAAGGAAGAGTTAGAAGACAACTATAGTGAAGAAGGATGAAAATAAAAATCCTACATTTTATCACTATGAGAAGAAAGGACATGATGAGAAGAAGTGTTGGAAGTTTAATATATAATTAAATCCAAAGTGGTGTTGGCTTCTTATGGGCTAAACTAGGTTCTAACTACAGGATTACCAAAAACCCCTCGACCATCATCCCTTTTGGATACCAAAAGGAAACACAACGCACAAAGTGCACTGTGTACTTTCACCCGAGATGGATTCAATGGGTGGCCATAGGAATCAGATGTCTGCAACCCTGGGATGTGATGTGTATTTTTCTCAGGGGCATTAGATCTACTCACTAATAACCCTCAAATACTCATTTATTAAGCTATTCCTAATCTGATCTTAGTTCTGACCAGTGACACAACTACTCCAATAGAACTTCATTAGCCATTATAACAACATAGATTCCATGACATTTATTCATCTACTATAACATAAGATTCATATCTGAATACTAGCTATGACATTCATTCAATAAGTTTTTTTCTACAGTTCTTTCCTTAGTGTGCAATATTATTTCCTTTATCATTTAGCATGTTCATCATAAATTTGTTAAAGCAAATGTAACCATAAATGCTGCATACATTCACACATATCACAGATATACTGTGGTTCACCCCCTCCTGGGCTACGTCCATAAATATTTTTTTCTTTAGAACTTTATTATTCTTCATGCAAAATATAGTGTTTCAGACTGTACATATCTTCCTCCATTAAAGACGATCTCCATAGATCACAATAGTCCTCACAAAACTGAGAAATTCTCACCAATCCACTATCAGACTTTCTAAAAATGACTAACTCACTAAACTGCCAACAAAACCAACCTTTACAGTCCTAATACATTCTACTTATACAAAAAATGGGGCAAAGCCCTTACAAAAACCCTAACCCTAAGCGAATTAGGTTTTTCCATTTTTCAAGTTCTCAATCTCGGTTGGTCCTCGATCCAACTGTTCTCCAAGATGGCGCTTGTCCACTTTCCAACTTCTCTGCTACAGTTTTTCCACTTTCTAAGTTCTTTTCATGGCATTGGTTTTCCTTTAATTCCGGTGTGCTCCTCATTTTTTGGCACTCTCCCCATTTTTTGGCGTTGCCTTGATTCTTTCCCAAAATTGGCCTGCACCAATAGGCCCCTAACACTAACATTGACATCATGGCTCATCTTGAGTCACTCACTAACTCCTACATCCTTAATTTTCTGCGCCAGTGCTTCATACATCTGTGATTCTTATTGGCATTTCTCCTAAGCCCAGTTTCTCTTCTTCACCATAGCTTCTACCATATGTGTGGTGACTGTAGGCTTTAATATATCTCCTCCCTCCAAGAATATCTTTTCCACTCTTTTTTTTTCTTCGTCAATCTCCATGACCAATTTCTTAGCCTTGTCCTGGAGAGGCTCCAACTGAGCTTGTCGTGTAATTTTCTACACCTTCACTGCTTTCTCTTCTACCTGTAGGCTCTTCATCTATGTAGTTGTATTAATATTTTTTGGAAGTGACATTATCTTTTTTCATTGTTTTAAATATTCCATTACTGCATGTACTTTATCTTCCCTTCCTTGCAGGTCTTTCAAGCTCCCATCTTCTAATAGTTGTGTCCACAACTGGCCACTTTTTTCCAATAACTCTGTCATCCTATGTATGGTTTGTGCTATACTCTTCGTAGATTTTTTTGCATCCTTCTTTCACTGCACTCTTACTTCTAGAGGAGTAGTGGGCACTACATGCTCCTCTAGCTCCTTTATCTTTCTCGTGTACTACTCCAAGGACTGTGTTATTTTCCTCATCTTCTCCTCAGAAGATACTTGTTCTAACTTTGCGTTGTCTGGGATGGTTTGGAATACTGCACCGATGAACTTCTCAATCTCCTCTACCTTTTTCTACACTATATTATTTTCCTACCCTTCTTGGTTGATTTCTTCCTTGAGTGTGATGTTCTCTTCCTGTGCTATTTGTAAGTTCGTCACATCAAACCTTTCCCTGGATTGAATTCCTGTGCGATGCTAATCTATAATTTATACAATGACTTTGTTAGGATCTTGGGAAACTCCAAGTCCAATCTTCCAATTTCCTTCAGGGGATTCTATGTTGCCTCATCATCAATGAACAACATCTCAGGGGTTATGATAAAATTGGCTCTCCCCTACGTTGTGATTTTCACTGTCTCTCCAACATGCATTACTTCCCTAGTTTGCATTGGTTTGTCTTTTGATGGCTACTCTTCCCTGATCCTGAACTTCTCCAGCACAATTTTCACTTCATGTACTTGCTCCAAAATCGAAGCCCTGTGCTTCTCGACATTCTCCCACACCTTAGATAGTCGATATTCGAGTGTTGTGGCTACCATTTCAACATCATCTTCTCTCAGTGGTGTCTGTAGTGGTGTTCTGTCGGCCTTCGTCTTCTTCTTGGAGCCACTTGTCTATTCCCCTGTCCTATTCCTTTTGGAATCTAATGGCTCATATGTCTTTGGCATCTTTATATCCATTCTTGTATCTTGCCCAATTTCTTCCTCCATAGGTATATCTTGTGTCTCCATTCTTACTTCTTCCGCGTGCACCTGTTATATTGTACCTCTTGGTGTCTTCTCTATGCGCGGTGGATCCAGTGTAGAACCACCATGTGGTTTCCTCTATGTACTTATTTACTTTTAGATTGGGATGCTCCCCACCACTAGACCTGTTGTTGTCTTCTTCTTCTTGTTGGCACCATTTCCACCTATCTGTTGTGTGAGGATTGTTCTATCCTACTTCTGAATCTGTATTATGGGAATTATCTTTGGAATTACTAGAACCTTTCATTTATTAGGCCACTCCTGGACCTCCATATGTATATCCTGCATCGTCACACAGTAACTCAGTTGTAACCATTCCTTGGTTGGGTCCCTCTTTTCCTTCAACCACATGCTTGATAGAAAATCAGGATCGCAAAGCAGTAAAATAAAACAAATGAAAAAATAAAACATAGAAGATACAAAATACAATAGAGATATAGATATAATTGGTTCACCTAGTGTGGGCTACATCCACGAGAGAAATTTACAGGTCCTTCCTTTATTATTATCTAGCAAATGAAGGGATACAACCTACAACACACTCGTTGTAACTTCCTCTTCTTTGTCTCACAATATCCTCTCTCAGAATACAATATTCTCCATGATGCATAGTCATAATACATTTCCCTAATAAAACAGGGTTTCCTTCTAGGGAAAAAAACCCTAACATAACTTCTACTGTCAGATACGTTACCTTATAATGAATGGTCTAGATTTACAATGAAATTACAATATACATTTACAAGGATATTTTTCCTTCAGGGGATTCACCCCCGAACCCCTACCAAGGGCCTCCTTTCCCTTAGACCCAACATAGGGGGTAAACCCCCTCTGCACTCCCCCACATGGAGGAGTGTAAATTATTCATGGGGTATAAACACAAATGAAAACAAAGACATCTAAATCAGGAAGATAATCAGGCTCCATAACCAACAATGTTGTGTTGTATTGCCTGAAAATTTGTTATCTGTCCAAAATCTTGTACAGTCTCTGGTGAAATCCTCTAGGTATTGACTACGAGCTCCTGGATCTCTGATAAGTACTGCACAAAAGTTTCACGGTTTTCCTTATTCTTCTTTGGGTATGTTTTGTTCCTAAGAGAAGTGTAGTGGGATGCACCACACTTTCCTATCCTCTCTATGTACTTGTTGTGCACTAGTTATTTCCACCCTATCAATGCAATGAGGATAAGTAACCACGAGTAGTGGAACTCATATCCTCAATCCTATGTGTCTTTGCAGTCTTCCAGGAATCAATTGAGAAAGTATGGGCAGGGATGATTTTAAGGATGGAAATTTATTTTAAAATGTAGAAACCTTGGTGAATCATACTAATCCTTCATATGCCAACTATAAAATGTTTGAAGATATTTTTGTAAAAATATTCAAATTTCTAAGGATTTTATATAGTTTGTATAACATTTTGGTGATTTTTAAGGTAAAATAATTTTATCCTATAGAATTTGGGCGAATCATTTTGAGAATAACGAATCTTTATTTGGAAAAACCCTTTAAAAATTATCCCTTGGGCGAAGTTTAGCCCCAAAAATCATCCATGAGTATGGGGCCTAGATCATCAAGCTCCCCTTAGTGCATTGTTGCAACTTCTACCCCTCTTGTTGCCACTTCTTCCTTCCTACACTTGCACACCAATTTTCTCCTTAGAATCCTTGTGGAAAATATTTTCTCGAGATCGTTGATATCACTGATCTGGATCCCCATATTCCCTCTGTCTGTGCCATGTTTTTCCTTAATCTCATAGGAGATGGCCTTTTACTTTGTATTATCTTCCAGATATTCCTATGGATTCTCCCCATATGTGGGTATCCCGGTGATAACTACGATTAAATCCACATTGATAGGAATTGGCCTATCTATCCACAAAATTCTTCAATGCACCCTTGCTAGGAGTTGTTACATGCATCCATTGATGTGTTTACCATGCCCAAAATGAAGTATGTCTAACAGGTTCATGATCCCTATGTTGTAAATTCCTAAAATCCACAGCGTAGGTTCCAACAATGGTTCTCCTGATGGGTCCTCTCTTTTGAACTCCATGTAATTTTGTTGGGCCAAATCTAGGAATTTGACGACATCTGCAACATCATGATTTGAGTATTTCATGGTGTTTTCCTCCTACCATTTCATCATCAGCCTTTACTAACTCTGGGATTTGTGGAATAACTATTTCCAACTCCACCTGTGCATGTTGTACACCTTGTGCACTGCTTTTAGATTTCTTTTTCTTCTTCCCTTATAGGGAGGACACCCCGACCTCTAGTACATGTTCTTTGTTTCTTTTTATTCTTCCAGGTTTAGGCCCTGTTGTACTAAACTCATGGCATGTTCTTCCTATTGTGGCCCTTTTCCCCTAGAAGTGTCAGACTTGTTCCTTTCTGCGTCTTCCTCAAGCTACCCGACTGTCTGTGATGGGTTTTGTTCCTCCTCCACCTACATGGTAGTAGGCTCATAGTTCGGAATGTGAATTTCATTGAAATCCACAATTGTTGGCATCCTTTGTCTTCTTTTATGTTGCTTGAGTGTTGGTTCTTGTGTTTCATCCGACCCTCCTCAGTGCTCCAACTCTCAGTGGCGACATCCTGCTAAAATTCAGATTGTTGAGCTATAAATCTTCATTGGGTATCACGAATTCTCACTCTCTCATGCTTAACTTTTTCTCTTCATTCTTTTCCTTAGAAACAAACACAAATGACTGTGTTTTTCCCCCTTTTTTTTCCTTGATAGCAGGATGACATACTGATATTTTTTTCACACTGACAATTTTCACTTTTTTTAGTTTTTCCCGCGTGCTCCACTTTGGAATTTTCAACTATTTTCTAGCACACAATGTCTTCAACACTGGTTTTTTTACAACGCACTGTTAATTCTTAAAAAAACTTCTATATTCTCCTATATTTTTGTCTTTTTGTTACATTTCTTATTTTTATGGATTTTTGTATTTTTCTTCTAACATATACTATAAATGATATGTACAATCATACCTTCTCTCTCTATTTTTACCTTAGGTTGTTAGGATGACTATCTTGATACAACTTCATTCGACTACCATTCACCAGTCCACTGAGATTCTTCCCTGCAAGATCTTTTATTTGAACAACACCTCCATTTGTGATGGCCTCTCCCTGATAAGGCCCTAACCGATGCATCTTGAACTTCCCCAGGTGTTGTAGATATTTATTATCATAGAGGAGAATTAGATTTTCTTCCTTAAATCTTTTCTTCTTTATGTGCCTATCATGCCAAGCTTTTAACTTCAATTTATGTACCTCCTGGTGAAATCCTGCTAAAATTATGTCTTCTTCCAACTCCATCAGTTGATCCAATATTTCCTACGGAGCATCTTCTTCTTTCATGTTGGTTATTGTTGCAATCTGCATACTAGGTACTAAATAATCCAATGGGACCATTTCTTCCTGCCCATACACCAATTTGAATGGTGTCTGTCTTGTAAGCTTATTGCATGTAGTCCTATAAGCCCATAATATTGTTGATACCTTCAAATTCCAATCATCCCTATTCACATTGCAAATCTTTGTCAATGCATTTTCTATAATCTTGTTAAAATATTCTATTGTACCATTTTCCTGGGGATGGTAAGGTGTACTCTTCTGATGATGTATCTCAAATTCTTTTTTCAAATATCTGATTGTACTGTTAATAAAATGAGTTCCCTGATCACTCAAAAAAATTATGGGACATCCAAATATGGTCACCACATTTTCAAAGAGAAACGTTGTTGCAGTTTCTACCATGCAATCCCTTACCAAGGATTCTTCTTCCCATCTGGTTAATTATTTTGTCACAATGATGATGTATCTAGATCCTGACCTCCTTGCTGGTGGGTTAATGGGTCCAATGAAATACACAGACCATTTTTCAAATAATTGTAAAGTTACCTGGGGCATAAGTTTCATTTCATCCCTTCTGGATGATTTTCCCACCCTTTCACAGACATCGCAGGTCGGACATTATTCCTTTGCGTCCTTATTCATTGTAGGCCACCATAATCATGCGTGCAACACCGTATGTTTTGTAGGATTTCTTGCATAGTTCCCTCCAACTATACCTTCATGTGCTTCTGCTAGCACCAATTTGCAACCATTCTCCATCACACATCTTCTCAGAATTCCATCTCCACCTAACTTGTATAAATGACCTACAATCAACTAGTAGTCTACAGCACGCACTACCAACTATTTTTTCTGCATGACAGTAAATTCCTTGGGAGCCATTCCTTTGCTCAAAAATCCAATAATGTTAATAAAATAATCATCGACAATTTGAACAGAAAATAATTTAGCATCAGGAAAATTCTCCTCCAAGTTATTTGGCTCCTCTCCATTAGTAATTCTTCATAGATGATATGGTCTTGTTCAGCTTCCTTGGTTTTACTATGATTTCAAAATCATATTCCTGAAACCATAACAACCATCTACATATCCTCCCCCAAACATTGTCTTGTTAACTAGGTACTTCAAGGAGAAATTATCTGTAAACATCTTAAAATCTTGACCCAATAAATAATGTCTGAACTTATATAAGGAATATACCATATCCATACCTTCCCTTTCTATAGTATTATAGTTCTGCTAAGACTCAGATAATTTTCTACTAGAAAACGATATTGGGTGATCAATTTCTCCTTGACCTGGCTGTACCAAAACTGCTCCAAGTGCAATGGATGAAGCGACCACATGCACATGAAATTATTTTGTCCAATCTGGAAAACTCAAAATTGGTGTTGTCACCATCTTCTCTTTCATTATGTCCAATCTCTCTTGGCATTCATCATTCCACTGAAACCTGATCTCTTTCTTTAGTAACTTCTCTATGGGTGTAGTAATTTTTGCATAGACCTTTATGAATTTCTTGTAGTATCATGTGTGGCCCAATGTTTCTCTCAATTGACGCACTGACTTTGTTGGTGGTAAATTGACAATAACAACAATCTTTGTAGGGTCTACTTTCAAGCATTGTTTTCATACAATGTGTCAAAGTAGGATTCAAAACGGTGTACTGAATATAAATTTATTAATGTTCAAGGAAATATGACATTTCCTATACATTTCTAACATTAACCTTAGAATTTCTACATGGTCCTTCAATAAACTGAATATTGTCCAATCATCCAGATAAACTTATAAAACTTTATGCATAAAATTCTTGAATGCAACTACTACTACTTTGGAAAATATTGTTCGTGCATTCTTTAAACCAAATAGCATTATTGTGTACTGATATGGCCCCCATTCTGTGCAAGATACCAGATATATAAAATATGCAGAACATGAACGAAATGCTATAAATAATAGAATAATAGTAAAATATCTAGCATAATCTTCACAATACACAGAAATGATATACGAAATAGAAACAGAAATAGCACTTGAACAGAAATAGCACTTGATTCAGATAGCAATGTTCACAGGCCTCTTCGAGGGGGCAACCTCCAATCGAGCAGCGCTCTGTTACA
>ML777015.1:764155-777124 GCA_009831015.1 Picea engelmannii | reverse complement strand
ATGATATACAAAATAGCAACAGAAATAGCACTTGAACAGAAATAGCACTTGATTCAGATAGCAATGTTCACAGGCCTCTTCGAGGGGGCAACCTCCAATCGAGCAACGCTCTGTTACAATAATATCCAAGCTAGGGTTCTCATACCCTCGACTCCTATTTATACTAAAAAGAAGCATCTAGAGGAAGATCCTTCTAGAAGCGGAAGCTTCTATTAGGTCTTCTTACATCCGCCTTATTCTATTTTATTGAAAGATCTTATTAATATTGACCTTTATTACATCCGAATACATTGATCTACCTATGTGCGGGTTAGGACCTTAACATTCTGTTTCAAATGTAGTTTTGTACCTATCCCCCAGAGCAATACTGATCCGATGGTAACCTGAAAAATCCATCCATGAAAGATTATACTTCTTGTCTTCCCACATTATCTAACACCTCATCTGTAAATGGAGTAGGAAAAATATCATGTATGCATGCATAATTTAACTTCCTCATATCCACGCATATCCTAATCCCTCCAGTCTACTTTTCCTGGACCACCATTGGAATGATCCACTATGATTCTTCCACAGGCTCTATGATCCCTGATTCTATCATTCTGTCAATTTCTTCCTTAACCTTCTTCTTATATATGGGGTTTAACTTTTATGGTCTATGTCTAATTGGTCTTGCCCCTAGTCTGAGGTGTATATTAATTTCCCAAAGTTATCCTGCTACCCCTTTCATATCTTAAAATGTGGTTGGGAATAAGTCATTGTGCACACACAGTAATTCATTTATTTTTTCCGTTGTCTCATTGTCCCAGTAATCCCCAATGCTATCTATCTTGGGATTCTCTTCATTCCCAATATTGACCTTTTTAATATTCATAGCTACAGTGAACTATTCTAATTGTAACATGGTTCCTTCTAGCCCTCTTTCTCCTTCCCCTTCTACTATCTGTATGTCACGTGAATTTTCCTCTACTTCTTCATCCTCCGTGACCTGATAACAATAAACTAATTGTTTAAGTGTTTATTTTTTGTAATATTTTCCTATTTTTATTGTATCTACCCCATACTCTTCAAATATCTTCCCTTTGATTCTCTGTAATGCAAGATGCATCCATGGATTCTCATTTTCAAATGAAAAAGTCTTAATAAAGTTCTATTGCACTGCATCCCAACTTATAGTTTCTCTATGCAATTCCTCCTCTGTGTACCAATTACTAGGTATTCCTTATAATGTATGAATAAAGTAATGTGTCCATTCCCCTAGTGGTACCAATCTCCAGTTAGTGACACAATCATTTATGTGATGTCTTGTGTTTCCTCTTCCATCATAATTCTATAGGGGTCTATCCTACTGACTCCTACCAAATCGTATGTGCATCAATCGCTTACATTGATACCAATCCTGAATTACCTTCTTATGTGCACCCCACCATCGTGAAGGTGTGTCTCTCAGTGTTATATACAACACTAGCAATATCCAACTATCCAAAACCTCTGATTTAAACTCAGTCAGGATGTTTTCTAGACTGTCCTCTTCAATAAATGTGGGAAATTGTCTTACTTTTGTCCCAACCCATCTTACTTCACATGTAACTCTAGCACACCTCCTAGTAGAGACTTCATGCAATATTTGTTGTCAGGTTTCTACTCTAATGTCTGAATATGAAATGTTAGAATTAATACTCCTCCAACTGAGTACTCCATCTGCAGTTGGATTCACATAGTCTTCCTCTTGCACTGTAGTTCTATACAACGGGTTCACATCATCCTCTAGAACACTATCAATCACACATTCTACATATCTTTCACAATCTAAGGGATCTAAAGTTGCTACTACCCTAAAGTTCCCAGTTTCAAATATCATCTTTCTAGTCTTTAAGTTAATTATGGCATGATTATCAAAGGCCCAATCAATTCCCAATAGTGTTGGAAATGGTATAGACTCATCCACCATATCCATCACTTCAAAGTTTGTTGTGGTGCACAAACCATCTAGATCCACTATTGTATTCTTCAATATACCTATGGGAATAACTCTCTGTTGGTTTTCTAGCATCAATTGGATATTGGAATACCCTAGTGTAGGTTCTCCCATTGCTTCCCAAGTCTTCTTTGGAAAAATTTGACATATGATCCCAAGTCTAGGATAACATTTCCCATGTTAAAGTCTCCTATATTTTCATTCAATCTAAACTCTCTGTTGCTTCTTTTCTTTCTATGGAATTGATTAATATTCTTTGGTTTTGTTCCTATCCCTTCTTCTATGCTATATTTCTCAAGCATACTTTTAAACAAATCCATGGAATTCTTATCATTAAGTAATTTAAAGCAAGATTCCAGGAAATTCTTTAAGTTACTTACTTTCTCTGTTTTCTCTCCTTTGTAAGTATGATCCAAAGATTGAGGCATATCAAAAATAGGAGTATCATACCTCTGTGTAGTATTCAATGTGGAGGCTTCATTCTCCTTCAGGAACTCCTTCTTTGCTTCCTTGAAAGTTTTCTTCTCCTTCTTTGCATCTGAATCCAACACTGAGATTCCTTCTTCTGATCATGTGCATCTTCTCTTGTCTTCACTCCTACTCTAGTCACTATATTGATCTTCCTCCCAGGATCCCTTATTTCTGTAGCAATCCACTGAAAATTATGGTTATTTATATTCCTCTTATCCTGGATATTTGTCATCAACTTCGGGAACTCTTCTATCATGTGATCTGATGCACGACAATACATACATGTTGTTGTTGGTTGAGGAAAATATTTGGCATAGTGTCCTTGCTGTTAAAAATTATGGAAGATAATAGGCCCTCTGCCTCTGCCCATTCCTCCTCTTCCTCTACCTCTGAATCCTCCTATGTTCCCCTGTGGATCCATCTTAAGTTGATGATATTGTGGTGCCTGATTATACTGTGGGGGTTGTTGAAACTGTGGCACTGCCTGAAATTGTTGTGCATTTCCAAACTGTGGCATAGTCTATCCTGCCATCACCTCAACCTGCATCATGTATGCATATAAGGTTCTTTCCTTCATTAACTCCAGATTTCTACAATTTTTTTAATATTCCAGATAAAAAAAGGATGCAAAACATAAATAAAATGCTAGAAATGGAAGATGAACAACAATATAACCAGAATAACACTATAGTAATACTTAAATGATAACAAAATAACACCAGAAAGATCACTTTTATTATTGATAACAATGTTCACGGGCCTCTTCGAGAGGGAAACCTCTAGTTGAGAAGAGCTCTATTACAATAATATCCAAGCTAGGGTTCACATACCCTCGACTCCTATTTATACTAAATATGTCGATCAAGAGAACCATATAGAGGAAGATCCTTCTAGAAGCAGAAGCTTCTATTAGGTATTCTTACATTCGATTTATTCAACCTTATTTCAAGACCTTATTAATATTGACCTTTATTACATCGGAATACATTGTTCTACCTAAGTAAGGGGTTAGGTCCCTAACATGTTCGCCCCCTTAAAAACAACCTTGTCCTCAAGGCTTGAGATGTGGAAATTGCTATGGAATGGTAGTTGGTTCCCAAGTGGCTTCTGCTGGAGTTGTATCTTTCCACTGGACTAACACTTCCTTGATGGTTTGCTAACATAGGCGACGCTCACGCTGGTCCAAAACTGCTTGTGGTTGTAGCCAAATGGAGCCTTTTTCGTCCAACTCGGGAAGGTTGGTTTGAGTTTGGAACTTAGTTCCAATCACCTGATTCAAGCATGAAACATCAAATATAGGATGTATCTTAGAGTGATTGGGCAAAGCTAACTGATAAGCCACTTATCCCACAAACTTGAGAACTGTATAAGGAATATAAAATTTGGGCGCCAACTTCTAACAATGGTCGGACTTGAGGGAATTTTGCTTGTAAGGTTGCATTCGAAGGAACACCTGATCCCCTTCTGCAAATTGACATTTAGAGAGACCTTGATTTTCTTATTGCTTCATGTGATTCTGATCCATGACCAAATTCTCTTTGAGGGTATGGAGAATAGCCTCTCGAGCTGTAAGCCTTTGGTCAACTGCCTGGACCTTCGAGACACTTGGTAAATATGAGAGGAATGAAGGTGGATTTAGTCCATAGACTGCTTCAAAAGAAGTCATGCATGTAGCTGTATGGTAGGAAGTGTTGTACCACCATTTAGCTATGGGTAACCATTGAGCCCACTGATTTTTCTTTTCCGATGAAAAATACCTCAGATATGTTTCCAAACACTTGTTGGCAACTTCAGTTTGACCATCCTTCTGGGGATGATAAGTTATGCTTAGATACAATTGGGTGCCTTGTAGCTTGAATATTTATTGCCAAAAATTGCTAGTGAAAGTTGGGTCGTGATCAGAAACAATAGAATGTGGCATGCCATGAAGCTTGAAGACCGGATCCACGAAAAGTTGAGCCACTATGGATGTTCTAAATGGGTGTTGAAGAGCACATAAATGAGCATACTTGGAAAGGCGATCAACTACCACCATGATGATTTATTTATTACCCAATTCAGGTAATCCTCTAATAAAATCCATAGAGATATCCCTCCAAATAGCAAGTGGAATTGGAAGCGGTTACAGTGTGCCCGAAGATTTGACTATTTCTCCCTTGTTGCATTGACACACATCACATTCTGCCACAAAATTATGAACGTCTTGTTTCATACCATCCCAGAAAAAAGAACATTTGACCCTTTCATAGGTTTTGGTAAACTCAAAGTGCCCAGTTGTGAGTGTAGCATGAAGCTCAGAAAGCACCATGGATTTAAGTTTTAACTGTTTACTTAAATACAAACAACCTTTGTATCGAAGCTCATCATGGAGCCATGAGTACCTTGGAGAAACTAGAAAATTTGACTGCAATTCTTGTATTAGATGAAAACTTTTTGGATCATGTAGACATTCCTGGAGAACAGCTTGAAGCCAATCTGGTACAATGAATGAGAGATAAAAAAGGGAGCCTTCATCTTCATATTTTTGGGAAAGTGCATCAGCCACCACATTGTCTTTGCCTTTCTTGTAAATGATCTCATAATCATATCCAAATAGCTTAGTCACCCATTTTTTTTCTCTGGGGAGGAAATGCATTGTTCTATAAAATAATTGAGGCTTTGATGGCCTGTCTTAATTTGGAAGTGTTTCCCCAATAGATAAGGGTTCCACAAATCAACAACATGCATAATAGCCATCATTTCCTTTTCATAGATTGATTTGCCCAAATTTTGTTCAGACAATTGTTTGTTGGTAAAGGCCAAAGGCCTACCCTCTTGCATAAGGACAACGTCGATACCTTTCCCTAAAGCATCACATTCCAGGACAAATGTCTTTGTGAAATCAGGAAGGGCTAGCACTGGAGTGGTGCACATGGCCATCTTCAAGGTTTGAAAATCCTGAGCAGCTGTTGGGGTCCAAGTGAAATAATTCTTTTTAAGGAGTGTCGTGAGAAGTGTTGCAATCTTTCCATAATTCTTAACAAACTTGCGATAATAACCTATTAGGGATAGAAATCCTCACAATCTTTTGAGAGTCTTTGTTTGAGGCCAATATTGCATAGCTTCAATCTTTTTAGGATCCACCCTGACATCATTCTTTCCAATAAGATGACCCAAGTACTTGACTTCTGCGGCGCCAAAAGCACATTTAGATTGTTTCAGAAAAAGTTGGTGCTGAGAGAGTAGATGGACAACTCGGTCCACATGAGCAAGGTGGTATGTCCAAGTTTTTCTATAGATGAGGATATCATCAAAGAAAAATAAGACAAAATGATGGAGAAAGGGGTGAAAGACATGATTCGTGCGGCTTTGGAAGGTGGAGGGGGCATTACAGAAGCCAAAGGGCATGAACAAAAACTCATAATGGCCCTCATGAGTTCTAAAGCTAGTATTAGGAATGTTTGCCTCTTTCATATGGATTTGGTGGTAGCTAGAATGAAGATCAAGTTTAGTAAAGAACTGGGTGCCACTCAATTCATCCAAGAGGTCATCAATGACAGGAATGGGAAATTTGTCTGTAATGGTGAGTTTGTTGAGGGTGCGGAAGTCAGAACACATGAGCCAATAAAATTATTTCTTCAAGACCATGAACATAAGATAATAGTAGGGGCTTGTACTAGGGTGGATAATTCTTGCGTTGAGCAGTTCTTGAACCATTTTCTCAATTTCATTTTTTTGGTAAAAGGCATGACGATAGAGACGGATATTGGGAGGGAGTCTTCCTGGTACAAGGGGAATGGAATGATCATGAACACCACGGGAAGGTGGGAGTCCCTAGGGATTGGAAAATACCACTTGATGTTTAGAGAGGATGGATTGGAGGTATTGTGGCACAAAGGGTATCTCAGTTTCCTGTATGGCATGGAGTTGGGAAATAATGCCAAAATGACCTTTTTTTAGCAGGTTTTCCATGTGATGGGAACTAATGATCTCAGTTGAACCAGCAGTGATGCTTTGGAACTTATATTTTTTGCCCTCTTGGTCGAATTGCATGGTTAATTCCTTGAAATCCATGAGAATGGGACCCAAATTCCTTAGCCAGTCTTCACCCAACATAATGTCATAACCACCCATGTCGATAGAAAACATATGACATTTCAGGTGGTAGTCACCAATTTGGAGACACACATTTTCACAACGCTCTCCACATTTCATGGAGACATCATTAGTAATCATGATTTGGAAATTATTGACTACATGGATATAACAATGAGTTTCTTGGGAAATGCGGCGATGAATAAAATTATGGGTGCTGCCACTATCAACCAGAATGATGACCTTCCTATGCTTGATGTAACCAATTATCTTGAGGGTTTTGGGAATAGAGAAACTAGTGAGAGCATTTAGCGAAATGTATGGTTCTACTTCGGAAGGGTCTGAGGAAGGGGTTATGTCCATGGTTTCAGGTGACTCAGACACAAAGGGAGTTTCAACATCCTCTTCCGAAACATCCTTCGAGATGGCCATATAAAGATTTTGTTCCTTGCACTTGTGGCCCAGAAAATATTTGTCATCACAGTTATAACAAAGGCCTTTGAGTTGGCATTCATCCATTTCAGCTCTGGTCAATTTTTGGATCTTTAGTAGAGTAGAGGGAGTAGTGGGATTTACTGGTTTAGTGCATGGAATAAAGGGGTTTTTCCGGTTTTGAGAAGATACAAACTGTTGTTATTCTTTAGCTCTTTTATTAGCCTCCACCCAACTCTAAGGCCAAGCCATGAGGACATGGGCACGAATCTCATCCTTGAGGCCACTGATAAAACATTCTCGAAAAAGGGCATCAGACATGCCCTCTGTCCGAAAAGACAGGCGCTCAAAAGAAACTATAAATGCTTCCATTGTTTCTGATTTTTTCAACTTTTTCAAATGTCCTAAATGGTTGGTGTCAATGTCAAATCATTCATAAATCTCTGCCAAAAAGTGTGTCCAAGCAATATATCCTTGACGATAAGTTTTTCTCCATTTCCACCATTGCCAACGTTCTTGATATAGATGGAGAACACCATACCTGAGTTTGGACAAGTCATATGTAATTTCATATAAAGAGAAATAATGTTCCATTTGGGTTACCCAACCAGTGGGATCCAAGCCATCAAATTTGGTCACATCCACCCATGGAAGGTGTAGGTCACGCTGAAAGTGATGGTGCTGAAAATTATGGGAATGAGAGGAAGTTTCAGCTTCGATATGTGGGGGTGGGTCAGATAAAGGGTTATCAGCAGGGATATGCAGTTTGGTGCATATCATCAAAATGACAGATTCAATCTGGGTATTCATGTCTTGTTTGATTTCCTCGATTGAGGTGGCAATGGAGGACTGCATGGTTGTATTGATGGTGGCAACATTGGCACTGAGTTGTTTCACTTCTTGTTTCATCTCTGCGAAATTAAGTTGCAAGGTATTGAAGTGAACTTCAAAGTCTTAGCTACGGGTATGGACCATGATGAAAAGGGAACTGAAACGGGGTGGGTGGGGTCAAAATATTTTCTCAAAAATGATATGTATGAATGTGATAAGGGCGAAGAGATAAATCCAATGGAATAAGTATCAAATAATGGTGCAAAAATTTCCACACATTTTTTTTTCTTTTTACACCTGCGAAGTTATACTCCGGTCTGAAGAATACTGCAGTGATGAAATGCTCAAATGCTTAACCAGGAATAAATGTGTAGTGATTTGGAAACCCAAACACATATGCATAGCAATATATATTGTCATTTTTAATTTTTTGGTTTCTGTCTCCAAGGGTTAGGTATTCAATGGTTCTATAGACAAGGGTTTTCCCTATGCTATAGCTCTCTGATATACATGTGGGGTCCAACATTAGTACTCGGCCCAATATCTCAGGGAACTAACTAAGGAGGCTAGATCGTGCCCTTAGCCATACTACTTGACTACCCAAGTAATAGAGAGTATCTTCCCAAGTGTTGTTCTCGGTGGCACTATAGTAGTTAGGCGGCCGGTCGGTTTCACTACAAAGGGCTTCAGGAAATCTAGGTTGATCTGTACACAGGTGTTGTCTGATGCACTACCACTTGAAGGGGTACCAACAGGGGTTACAAGGGTGGCCAATAGATGTGCGCTTAAGAAACACTTGTATTTCATGCATGTATGAATCCCTCAACCATGGGTTTATGCATGTAATGATGAATCTCTATGACTTAAAGATGTCAGAATACATCTCTACCTTGAAAAAAAATTAACCCACAATTTTCTAACAAGGAAAGTGCTCTGATACCACTTGTAATATTCTAGATATAAAAAGTATGTAAAATAGAAATGAAATGCCAGAAATGGCATATGAACAACAATATAACCAGAATAACACCACAATAATACTTAAATGATAATAAAATAACACCAAAAAGAGAACTTCGATTACTAAGAGAAATGTTCACGGGCCTCTTCGAGGGGCCAACATCCAGTCGAGCAGAGATCTATTACAATAATATCCAAGGTAGGGTTCACATACCCTTGACTCTTATATATACTAAATATGTCTATCAAGAGAACCATCTAGAGGAAGATCCTTCTAGAAGAAGAAGATTCTATTAGGTCTTCTTACATTCGATTTTTTCTACCTTATTGCAAGGCATTATTAATATTGACCTTTATCACATTGGAAAACATTGTTCTATCTACATAAGGGGTTAGGTCCCTAACAATTTTTGTGTTCATGTCCCACCAACTTACAAAATTTAGATAAAGTACTCTTCAGTTCTATCTTGTACTTCTGCATCACAGGGAAGTGATAAGGATCATTCCCATGTGTCTGGCATATTTCGCACAAAGGCCCTCCTGTAGGAAATGGATCTGGAAACCCTACTCCTAGGTACTTCACAAATGTTGGACACTCAGTCTTGTGATGTCCCTATGATATGCATAGGGTACACAACACTACCTCTCTTTTCTCCCTACTTTTATTCTGGTTTAATTGCATTGTCAAGTTCTTCAGGTCTTCCTTTAGCTCCTCGATAGCTGGAACTATTTTCTTATAGTGATTCTCCTCTAACGAAATTGCTTCTTATACTGCCTCTGCATGGGTTTTAAATTTATGTTGTCTCAATGGACATTTGAAGTGTGGTAATAGAGAATTTATAAACAAATCTTTGTGTTTCATGTCAAAAATGGGATACTTCGGTTTACCTTTCAATGTATTGAACTTCTGATCGATGTCCCATACAGACTCTCCTGGTTTCTGTCTAACCTCAATCATCTCATTCATAAACTGATCCTCTGATTTTGGCCTCTAAAACTCCATGATCAATGCCTGCTTGATCTCTGCTACTGTTGTTGGTTCACCCTATGGATTGTTTACTACTAGATTCATATACCAATCCAGTGCATGGTTTTTGAATGTTATTTCTAGTTGTGCTACTTTTTTTGCCTCATCGGTGATTCTTTTTTCTTACTATATTCGCTTACATATGAAGAAGTGCTTCTCTGGGTCTTCTCATCCATACCCATGAAACTATGGTAATATTATCATTGTATCTAAACCTACCATTGTCGAATCTGGTGTACCTTCTCTATGTGGTGCTACTATCTGTGTATTGTTGTTTGGACTTGAACTCCCATTGGTGTTTCTACTGGTACTTCAACTTGTACCACTACCTGCACCATTGCTGGTACTTCCACTTGTACCCTCACTTTTATTATGATCTCCTAGATTTCTCTAACCATCAGTCACTTTTTCTCTAAACAAATTTTTCTTTGTTGATGTGTTAGTCATACATGGGGTTGTAGGTTCTATATTGATTCAGATCTATATAGGGGTATATTCTTCCTCATTAGATATCACTTGTTAAGAACCAAATATCATTATAGCATAGAAAAACCTCAGAATAAGTACTCAATGCCTTGAAAAGAGATAATTTCAGATAATAAGCCTCTTTGAGGGGGAAACCTCCTTTTACCCCACATAAATGTTCAAGTCCAAGATGATTCCAAATGAAAATGTCTCCTTGGTATATATAGGAGACTAGGAGGTATAATTAAAACTAATGGAATAAAGACGACATAAATAAAATAACATTACTAATGTAATATGCCCAAATTAAGGGTAGTGAGCGAATATTAGGGCTTAACATGCCCCTCCCCTTGAGACAAGTGTTGTTCTCAACACTTGAGTAACTCTAGATTATTTTGTATAAAAGACTCATCTTCCCAATTGGAATCTTCAACCGGTAGTTTCCTCCATTTAATGAGATACTTTGAAATGGATATATTCCTCAGCTAGTGAATTCTTGTGTCAATGATGGCTTCAAGCTCCAATATGATTTTTCCTTCCTCGTCAAGTTCTGTCAATCTAGTTTGAACTGAGATCTTGTCACCTTTAACCTTATTTAGGCATGAAACATGGAAAACTGGGTGTACTTGTGAAGATGCAGGCAACTCCAATTTGTATGCCATAGTACCAATCTTTTACAACACCTTATAAGGGCCATATTACTTTGGTGATAATTTATTATCCTTCTTGGCTTTCTTGAGGGACATCTATTTGTATGGTTGTAGTCTTAAAAACACCCAATCCCCTACTTCAAAACTTCCTTCACTACGATGTTGATCTGCTTATTGTTTCATGCGATTTTGTTCCATGGTCAGGTTGTCCTTTAAGATTTGGAGAACTTGTTGTTGATGCTCCGTGCGATCTTCCACTGCTTGAACATTAGATTTTTCTTTTAGAGAAGAAGTGATGGACGGAGGGTGGTATCGATAGAGTGCCATAAATGCTGTCATTTTTGCTATAGTATGAAAGGAAGTGTTATACCACCATTCTGCCAAGGGTAACCATTTGAACCATTGTGTTTGTTTATCAAGGACAAAGCAATGAAGGTATCCTTCCAAACATTTGTTCACTATCTCAGTTTATCCATCAGATTGAGGATGATATTATGATCTATGAGCCAATTGAGTACCCAAACAAGAAAATATTTGTTTTCCAAAAATGTCCAGTGAATATGGGATCTCTGTCACTCACAATAATCTTTAGGCTTCCATATAGATTTTGAACTATCTCCATGAATGCGGTGGCAACTGTAGTAGCTTTGAAGAGATGAGAGAGTGCAAAAAAGTGTGTGTACTTGGTCAATCTATCAAAAATCACCATGATGACACTCTTTTCTTCAGGCTTCGGTAACCCTATGATGAAATCCATGGAAGCCTCCTCCCAGTGTTGACTTGGGATGGCTAATGGTTGTAAAAGACCTGGGGTCTTATTTGTTTCCACCTTATTTTGTTGCAAACCAAACATTTTGCCACAAACCTTTGAACATCCGTTTTAGGGACATCCCAAAAAAAATCCTTCTTGACCCTATGGTAGGTTTTCAAAAATCCCAAGTGCCCTCCTACTGGAGAGGTGTGCAATTCCAATACTACCTTTTGTTTGATTTGGGAGTTCTTACATAAATATAAGCAATCTTTGTACCATAGTGAATCATTTTTTCATATAAATGTATCTGATGCACTCGAATCCTACTGCAACCTTTGAATGAGAGTCCACACTTTTTCATCATTCTTCCATTCATCCCTTGCTTCTATTATCCAATTGGGTTGGATGATCGAGATAGCAAATAGAAAGGCCTCAACATTTTCATCCGTTTTTGAGAGTGCATCTTCCACAACATTTTGCTTCCCCTTTTTATAGATGCTTTCAAAATCATAACCCAATATCTTGGTTACCCATTTTTGTTGTTCTTCTGAAGATAGTCTTTGTTCTAAGAAGTATTTAAGACTATCATGATCTGTTTTGACCTTGAAGTGTCTACCTATTAGGTAAGGGCGTCATTTTCTCAATGCATGTAGTATTTCCATCATTTCCTTACCATAAATGGGTTTGTGTAAGTCCTTTCCCTTGAGTCGTCGAATTTCAAAAGCCAGGGGCCTTCCTTCTTGCATTAGGAAAACACCAATTCCATTTCCCGAGGCATCACATTCCATAAAAAAGGTTTTTGTGAAGTCTGGAGTGGTCACGACAGGAGTTTTGCACATCACCTCTTTAAGTTGTTCAAAAGATTTAGTTTCCTCTGGAGTCCATGAAAATGCATCCTTCTTAGTTAGTGTCATTAAAGGTGTTGCTATTCTTCCATAGTTCCAAACAAGCTTGCGGTAGTAACCTGTCAAACCCAAAAATCCTCTAAGATTCTTCAATGTTTTGGGAATTGTCCAGTGCATCATGGACTTAATCTTGTTAGGGTGTACCTTGAAAACTTCATGAGATACAATATGACCCAAACACTCTACCTCCTTCACTCCAAAGAAATATTTGTATGGTTTGGCATATAGTTGTTGCCCCTTTAGTAGTTGTAGCACCTTGTCAACATGTCGCACATGATCCTTCCAAGACTTTCTATAGATTAGTATATCATCAAAAAATACTAACACAAATTTTCAAAGGAAGGGCTTGAAAATGGAATTCATCAACCCTTGGAATGTGGAAGGTGCATTTGTAAGGCCAAAAGGCATGACCAAAAATTCATAAT